>JZKD02S0444443.1:159653-177673 GCA_000966675.3 Picea glauca | reverse complement strand
TAATGCTTTTCGAGCACAGAAACAAAATTCTAAAGAATCACAAGTAATCACTTACCCTCTTAAGGTCTAATAGACCAATTCGGTCTTAGTGGACGTTAATCATCATCATCATCATATATTCTTGAACATAATGTACATGAATTGTTGTAATGTCTCATGTACCGTTTTATTTTATATTTATTTAACTTATTTTTTTACATATACAGGTGTTAAACATTTTTCGTTATTTTGGGTATGGAAATAAGAAAACTAAAAATACTCTTATGAAAAGGAAAGTTTAAGGTAATACATTACATTTTTTTGTAATTTTTTTAATTGCTATGTTAAAAATCTTTATGAATTTCTTAATGCCTTGGACAATATTTCAAATGTTTCTATGGAGGATGAAGATTTTTTCTATAGAAGACATAAATTTTAGGGTTAAGTGACTCTCAAATAGGAAGGCTAAGGACATTAAAGGATACCAAGCTGAAATATTAAAAGTTGGAGGGTCTATTCTCATCCCTCACTACAGAAGCTCTTCAATTTAGCAGTCAAGCAGGGCTTCCTTAAACCTTGAACTCAAAGCCTCATTGTACTTATTTTCAAAAGTGGGTATAAAACTGTTCCCTCTAATTAAAGGACCACTATGATTAGCATTGTTTTAGCCAAGTTATATGGAAGTATTTTGGAAAAGAAGATCAGTATAAAACTAGAAAGCCACAGAAAAGGGGCTAAATGTCAGACCGGTTTTAGAGGCTATCATTCAATTGTGGACCACCTTATCGCACTTAGGCTCATTGCAAAGGAGTGCCACAACGATAAAACCAATATCATGTGTTGTTTCGTTGAATTTAGAAAACATGTTGACATAGTGCCTAGGACTAACCTTTGGAATAGGTTAGAAGAGATAAAAGTTCCCTTCGAGTTGAGAGTTGTTGCGGTAAGGTTGTATGAGAACGTTATTTCCAAGTTTATGAGCACTAAGGGTTGGTCAGAAGAAATTAACTGCAATATAGGAGTCAATCACGGTTGTCCCCTTTCCACTAACCTTTTTGGCATATACATTGACAAGTTAGTAGATTTTTTGGAAGATGCAGGTTGTGTCAGACCAACTTTTGATAGTATAGTCATCATCCTTATTCTTTATGCCAATGATATTGTTCTTATGGCAAGGAGTATGTATGACCTTGGTAAGCAACCTAGAATCCTCAAGGACTTATGCTCTAGTACTAGAATTAATGTGAACACTGACAAAATGAATGTTATGATATTGAAATCCAAAAAGATATGATACTTACATATATGAAAACAATAGCTTGGAAGAAGTGTCTTCATACAACTATCTTGGAATCAATATTCATCACAAGCTCAATTGGAACTATAGCATTGAGAAAAGGATAAATGGAGGGCGGAAATCTTATTATGGGCTTGAAAACAATTGTAAATTAGTAGACCTTTGGCTATCGGATAAGAAAATATACTCTTTGAGAATCTCGTCACTCATGTTATTTTATGTGGATGTGAAGTTTGGGGATGTGGTATCTCTCAAAAATCCTAGAGAAAGATTGTGCAGATCCAAAATAATTTTATAAATTGTAATCTCAAAATTAAAGGCAATACACCCTATCATATCCTCCTCATGGAAGTGAACCTTTCCCCCATTGAGACCATCACTATGATTAGGTACTTAATGTACAAGAACAAGATGAACAACATGGACGAAAAGAGTCTCCCCAAAATTGCTTCAAAATCTAGCCAAAACCACCACCAACTCAAGAGGGAATGGCATAAATATGTCAAGTCTTTCATAAATCATTGGGGAATGAAGGAAGAAGTTATTATTCAAAATATCAATGATATTAAAAGTATTATTACAATTGAATTTAAGGAGAATATATGGTGCGATAAAGATTATAGGATAAAATAAAATTAAGATACTATAAGGAGGTGGTCAACCCTAATGTTGAAGATCAAAAGCATCTCTCTATTTTGACTAGTGTAAAAAGAGAATCAACATTGTCAAAACAAGAACTAACTCTCACAATTTGTATACTAAAACTGGGTGTTGGACAATTCTTAAAACACCATGGCACGAAAGAATCTATCACCTTTGTGACATCAAGAGGGTTGAAGTTGAAAAGAAATTTCTCCTAGACTGCCCTGCGTATACCCAAATTAGACCTCAATTTCAAAATATTTGTCACAATATTGACCTTCCTAACCTTCTGAGTCATCAAAGATATAGTGAACTTGGAATGCTTCTCCATATGCTTTTCGAGCACCAAAATAACATTCTAAATAAATCCAAGTAATCTCTTATCTTTCTTAAGGTCTGATAGACCAATTTTGGTATGAGTGGACATAAACCACCACTATCATCATCAATATAGATTTTCATTTTTGTTCATCTTAATTGAAAAAATAAAATTGAAATATAAATTTTAGAAAAAAATTATAAATGTCTATTATGAAAAAAAAGACCATTATAATATATATATATATATATATATATATATATATATATATATATATATATATAATTCCTTGAAGAATTAAGTATATATAATGTATTCCTTGAAGAATTAAGTGGTTGAATGTTTGAGGGTTGTTAATATAATATTTAGAGATGATTGTAGCCCTGTAATTTGAAGTTGCATGGGAAAAAAATTACAAAGAGGGGATATTCGGTGTTGATTTAGGTGTCTCAATCGAGAGGTTATACCCTCAATGTTTCAATTGAGTATAATTTAAATGTCTCAACTTAGAGTTATGTCCCAAATTTTTGAAATGAGAGTTATATTTCATTCTCTTAATCGAAATATATTATTACTTTTAACATCCTATTGAATGAAAATATATATCTCAATTGAGACATTAACATACAATCTTGGTCAAAACTCTTATATTATTCTCTCAAATGGTTAAGAGCATGTGTTTCCTCCTTGGAGGTCACAAGTTCAAATCCAGAGTGGGGTAGGGTATGTATACTTTCATAGACTTTAGCAGTGAAATCGTTGTGCAAAGGGGGTCTCTTGTCCCACAAACAAGGGAGTTTCATACACCAATTTGATTTATGACTTGGTCATGACCTTAAAAATAGATTGTTGTTGTTGTTATATATGATTTTTTTTTTTTTAAATATGTTTTCATGTAAAACCAACACATCCAAAAATACATAAGTTAAAATAAATTTAAATCATCACTTCAAAGTATTTAAAGATAAAAATAAACCATTTAAATTTATATTTTAACTTTTTCTATTAAAAAATTTGGAAGTTACATTTTTAGCTTTTATTTTTTTTTATGTAAATTAAATATTTATTAAAAAACTGAAGGTGATAAGTTTAATGTAAAAACACCTATTTTATTTTATTAACATAGTTTTCTTTTAGGTCCCCGAGGTGTAGGACAGTCGGTGACGGAGTGTGTTGTTAAGCCACTCTGTGTTGAAAAGTCATCGGTTCGAAACCTACAGGGACAAAAAATCCAACCATGTTAAGGGTTGGTGTGGCTCAGGCCGGGTGCGATCCCCAGGTGATTTTGACGGCTTAGATTCCCCTGAATCACGATTTCTCAAGCCAAAGATTAATCCTGATGCCAAAAAGGTCCGGACCATTTAACAAACAAAAAAAAACAAAGTTTTCTTTTATATCATTAAAATAAACATTATTATTAACAATAATGAAAAATATGAAGATTTGAACACACAAATATGATTGTCATTTCTAACATGATTATGAACAATGAGAGAGGAACAAAAATCACATGAGAGAATATTGAGCCAAGGAAAGGGCATTGCCTGATGGAGAGGAACACGAACACTTGTTTGACTCATCTAAGCATTTTGCTAAAAATTATATGTAGTTCATAGGTGAGTCTTCAAAGCAATTACATGTAGTCCACAGGTGAGTCTTCACAACAATGCATTGGGGATTATTTTCAACAAACCATCAATGAGTCATCACAACAACCCATGGATGAGCATGCAAATCAAACCATTGGAGGGAATATTTGGTAATTTTTCAACCATGTGTTCTAAGATTTTAATCCATTTAATATATACCCATTAAAGTGTGAATTGACGTGTTAAAATTTAAGATCTATTTTAATAGTACAAAGCATGTGCAAACTTGGTTTTAGAATGTAGGGATGGCATTTAACCAACAATAAGATTTTATTCAAAACAGCTTCACATTTAAATGATAGTTTCAACATGTACATATCAATGCGAACCTATTTGATAATATGAGTGCAACTAACATTCAAATTATGGCGATATGATTGTTAATCGCATAATGTGATTGCATGTCAATAACATAACATATATTTCAATTAAAAAAAAAAATTACAATCGGCAATAACACAATCTCAAATACTATATGGTTTGTTGAAGATAAAAAAGTTAAGAGATGCAAGGGAACTATTGGGTGTTAAATCTTCCAAATACATAAAAGTCACAAGAAAAAAAAAAAAAATATATATATATATATAGTTAGGGCTTTTGTTGCATTTGGAAAGGCATGAATATCTAGTACCAAAGCCACTCATTGAGTAATCACTTTAGCAATTCTTTTTAGACATGAAGCATCAACAATCAAAATTGGTGACAGAAACATCGAAATTATTTAAGAATATCCAAAAAAACTTCAAAGTTATAACAAATCGAAGGTTCATTTGGACCAAAACAATGAATTTTCTTGTTGGGTTGTCATTTTCAAACATCCCTATCAAGATAAACTTGTAGAAAGTGTTTGAGTGAAGGTTATAACATTTTGGAAATCAAAATTTCATAATCTACTAATTTAGAAGCATGTTATACACCAACAAGTATCTTGAGGTATGTATTAAACTCATGTGAAACATATATTGGAGATCACTCAAGCTTAGTTTTTCAAAACTGATAAGAAAAAAAATCCCAAGGTTCAAATTGCATTTAGCACATTGGCATTCAACAAGTTTAAACCTTGGTACATCAGGCCATTATGATACATGATGTTGTTACCGTGTGGAATTTCAATTGTATGAGAAGACATTCCAAGAGTTTTTCAAAAGTCCTTTTTCAAGTGACCCTCCTTCATCTATTTGTGAAATTAATTCCTTCATACTATGCAATGGAAGCAATGGAGTTGTTTGTTTTTTTAAATGTGTTGGAGGAAAAAAATGTGATGATTGCAATAATTTTTCACTCTTTGATACAAATATTCTTGTTGATATTTGTAACCCTAGATTGAAAAATAGATCTATGAAGTGGAAGAAATATGAATGTGTTGTTTAAATAACATATTATCTTCAAGGGTAAAAAAAAATGATTTGATTAAAGATGGTGTTACCATCAAAGATTTCATGTAGAAGTTGTAGTGCTTCGTTGGTTTCTCCTAGTTTGACAAACTAGATCTTATTATTGAGGGCATTTTGTTCACAAAATGACATGATTTATTGACTTGTGGTTATGATGATGAAAATCAAACTCCTTGATTATTATGATTATTATGATTGGCTTTGATTGATGATTTTTAATGAGTTTAATTCAAATGTTGATATGATAACATGGATGGATGAAATGTGTTCGACAACACAGGGTATTCCAATAGAGGACAAACACATTTAGTAACCACCAACATAACCAGATCAAAGATCATTACACTGATTTTTTATGTGGTAAAACCCCAATGCGGGGAAACATCCACAGCCCCAACCAACATGGCCACTTGAGGCAATTTATTAATGCAAAAGAAAATATTACAAGAGCGTTTCTCACAATTAATCATCGAAAAATGACCCTCCATGCTATTTAAATAGAGATCATGGACCAATTAGGTTCTAAGCCACATATCAATGTAGTCGTTCAGATCGAGGAGAATATGAGTTGTCATATCACTCTATGGCTAGAACATATTGTGACCGCCGGATTACAAATGCATACTAAAGAAACACACTTTAACCTAATGACACATTAGACCAAGTTGATATTAACTAACTCCTAAGTGTCGAAATATCCTAACATCCCTCTTTAAGAACAACTTGGGATAGGATTGAACGATTTACAAAGGTGACACAAAAAGAGAAGGAAGGAGGCATTAGAGCCTATCCCCCCTTCACGGAAACTTCCCAAACTCCTAACATAGATCAAAGTTTGGAAAACTTCGCTTATGTAATAGAGTTTTTGAAAATGTTTGCAACGTGATCGTCTATCGGGCAAAAGAGCACTTCAGTAAATCGATCATGAATAAGCTTTCTAATGAAGTGCATGTGTAGCTGGATGTGTTTGTTGCGTTGATGTTGAACTGGTTTTTTTAGTAGGTGGAGGTGGATTTTCATCCTCATTGTCATCATATGAAGAAGAAGAAACCAGAATAGGAATAGAAGATGGCGTCGAAGATGGTCCGTAGGCTGAACATGGCACAAACGTTGAATTAGGCTTGCGGGCCAAGAGATTTTCATCAAATTTAACATCTCTTCTAATAATAATTTCATTGGAATGAAGCTAAAGAAGTCAATAGCCTTTGACATCTACAGAATATCCAACAAAAATGAACTTCTCACTTTTAGACTGCAATGCTTTCCTTTTCTCATTATAAATGTGAGCTTGTGTTACACTACCAAATACAGGGAAGTGGCTTACATCTGGCTTAAATTTATTCCATGCTTCTTCCAGTGTTATATTTTTTAAAGCCTTTGTGGGAGTGTGATTTACTATGTAATTTTCACAATTGATGGCTTTCGCACAATAATGAAGACTTAATCGTTTAGATTGGATCATACAATTAGCCATTTATTTTAATGTGTGATTCTTTCTCTTAACAACACCATTTTATTGTGGTGTATATGGAATAGTGTGTTGCATTTGAATGCCTTGTGTAGTGCATTAACTTTTAAATTTATTGTTCATGTATTTGCCTCCATTATATGTTCTTAACCATTGGATTTGATGGCCAATTTTTTTTTCTACAGGAGCCTTATAGGCCAAAAAATTCACTCTTAAGTTTTAGGAAGTCAACCCAAGTGTGTCTAGAGAAGTCGTCAATGAAAGTTAAGAAGTACTTGCACCCAAATAAAGAAGGAGAAGAAAGCGGACCACACAAATCACTCTGAACAAAATGCAAAGGAGTCGAGGCATGCCAAGAGGTATTTTTGTCAAAATTGTCCCAATCATGTTTTTCGAGAACACAACCGAAAAAAACACTATCTCTGCAAGAAACGAGAGGAAGACCAGTCACCATATGTTGATTACATAGTTGTTGCAATGGGAGATAGTTTAGATGAACAAACTGGTCATGTCAAATTTTTATCAAGTCATCACTATGAGCAACAAAAATTGATGGAAAAGATGATGACCCAAAGTTGTCAAACTTGTACAACCTCGTAATATCATCAACAATTCTAGTTGCTAAGAACTTTAGGATATTTTAAATCCTTGATTACAACTTGGTGAGGTGAAAAATATATGATTTTACCTTCACCTGAATGAGTGATTTGATACATTGATAAAAGGTTGTAGGAAAGACTTGGAACATATTATACATCATTGAAATGACCATTATCTACCTGAACTATTTTAAACCCTACAACACTAAGAGATATATCAACACTAAAAAATATTTTTTTGGTGTTACATTCATTTAGAGTAGGAAAAAATGTCATTATCCTTAGCCATATAATAATATTTTTGTTAGGTACCTAACCTCCCTAACCCCTCACGTAGGTAGAATAATATGTTTCCATGTAATAAAGGCCAATATTAATAAGGACTAGCAATAAGCAAGAATAAGTCAAATGTAAAAAGACATAATAGAAGTTTCCACTTCTAGAAGGATCTTCCTCTAGATTTTTCTTTTGGATAGATAGATTTAGTATAAATAGAAGTAGAGGGTATGAGAAGTTTTTCCTTGAGAATTATTGTAATAGAGCATTGATCTGCTGGAGGTTGCCCCCTCGAAGAAGCAAGTGAACATTGTTTCCTATCAATAAAGGTATTATTTGGTGATGTGGTTTCATCTATTGTGTTGTTCCGCTATTATTCTCTGCAATATTTATGTTTCATGCTATTATAATAGATCAATTACCTTACGAGTGGTATTAGAGCACTTTCCTTGGCAAAAAATTGTAGGTTATTTTTTTCAGGGTAGAGACGTATTCCGACGTCTTAAAGCTACAGAGATTTTTTGTTATGCGCATAAAATCGATGTCGGGGAGCAATAAACACAGGAAATACAAGTGGTACTTAAGCGCACATATGTTGGCCACCCTTGTAACCCCTGTTGGTACCCCTTCAAGTGGTAGCGCATCAGACAACACTTGTATACGGATCGACTTGGATCTCCTTAATCCATCCATAGATAAACCGATCAGTCGCCTGACTGTTATAGTGCCATCGAGAACAAAACATGGGAAGATACTCTCTAGTACTTGGGTAGTTGGGTAGTATGGCTAAGGGCACGGTCTAGCCTCCTTAGTTGGTGCCCTGAGATATTGGATCGAGTACTATTGTTGGACCCTACACATATATCAGAGAACTATAACAGAGAAAACCCTTGTATGTAGACACCCTGCATACCCTTAACCCTTGGGAAGGAAACAAAAACAGAATAGACGAGATCTATTTCTGCACCACTGTGCCTCGTGCATTTGGGTTGCGAAATTACTACACATTTCTTCGTGTTAAGAATTTGGGCATTTCAACATTGCAGTATTCTTCAGATCGGAGTATAACTCCACAGGAGTAAAAAAAAAATTTGGATCATATTGGAACCATTGATCCCTATCCTGTTGGATTCCTCTCTTCGCCCTTATCGCAATCATACCTATCATTTTTCAGCAAAAAAAAAATTCTCGTGGAACGACCCCCTTCTGACACCCTTATTTGGGCCTTACCCCATTGGATTCCCCTCATCACCCTGGTCATCATGATACTCTTCACCCATAATCCATTTTCAGTGTGGTCCTACCCATCCCTTTTTGTTTTCCCTCTTCATCATGGCCCACACCCATAGCCAAGACTTGGAAGCCCTCTTCAATTCCTTGTCATATACTTTCACAGAGACCCAACAGGAAGAGAGGCAGCTCAGTGCCAATATTTCCACCATCCATAAAAACACACCTTCCTCCATAGACGCAAAAATGGAAACCATCAAACAAGACCTCACTACCCATATTTCATCCTTCACTAACACGATATGCGCCAAGATGAATATCCTTCCAGATCTTCCCTCCTCTGACCCACCTTTGCACTCTGAAGGCGAAACTTCCTCTAATTCCCAGACTTTTCATCCCATCACTTTCAGCGTGACCTACACCTTCCGTGTGTGGATGTGAACAAATTTGATGGCTTGGATCCCACTGGTTGGGTAACTCAAATAGAACAATATTTCTCTTTGTATGGCATTATAGATGAGTTGGCCAAAATTTGGTATGGTGTTCTCCATCTAGATCAAGAACATTAGTAATGGTGGAAATGGAGAAAATATGTCCGCCAAGGGTATGTGATATCGACACAATTTGTCACAGAGATTTATGAACTCTTTAACACTGACACCAACCATTTAGGTCATTTGAAAAAGTTGAAACAATCTTACACAGTGGAAGACTTTATAGTTTCTTTTGAGCGATTGGTTTTTCATATAGAGGACATGTCTGATTCTTTTTTATGAGATTGTTTTATCGGTGGCCTCAAGGATGAGATTCATTCCCATGCCCTCATGGGTCGGCCTCAAAGTTGGGTGGAAGCTACTAAAAAATCTAAGGAATCACAACAGGTTGTCTCTTCTCAAACCAGAAAACTCTCCTTTATTCCTCGCCCTAAAATACCCACTCCCACTCATCCTTACACTCCACTAAAGATCCAAAAATTGACCAGGGAAAAAATGTTTGAACGCCAACTCAAAGGCCTTTGTTATAATTGTGATGAAAAATATTTTCCTGGGTGACAAATATTTTCCTAGGCACAAGTTTAAGGAACAAAATATTTTTATGGCCATCTCCTAGGATGTTTCGGAAGATGATGTCGATCCCCCCCCCCCATGTGGTCGAGTCACTTGAACCCACTGACATGACCCCACCCTCCGACCCTCCCAAAGTTGAGCCAGTCATTTCCATGAATGCTCTCACTAGATTCTCTGCTCCCCAAACCCTCAAGCTAATTGGTTACATTAAGCATCGGAAGGTCATTATCCTTATTGACAGTGGAAGCACCCATAATTGTATTCATCATCGCATTGCCCAAGAAACTAATTGATATATTCGTGTAGTCAATAATTTTCAAATCATGATTACCAATGGCGAGTCCATGAAATATGGAGGGCGTTGTGAAAATGTGTCTCCAAATTGGCCAATACCACATGAAATCTCATATGTTTGCTATCGATATGGGCAGTTGTGATATTGTGTTGGGTTCTGAATGGATAAGGAATATGGGTCCCATTCTCATGGATTTTAAGGAATTAACCATGAAATTCAACCA
The DNA here is from genome assembly GCA_000966675.3 of Picea glauca. Classification (NCBI taxonomy): domain Eukaryota; kingdom Viridiplantae; phylum Streptophyta; class Pinopsida; order Pinales; family Pinaceae; genus Picea; species Picea glauca. The sequence continues at coordinate 167,235 of JZKD02S0444443.1, read as the reverse complement.
GGAGGGCCAACAATATAAGTTCCAAGGCATCACCTCCAATTCCCCATAGATCATCAGTTCCCATTGCATGGAAAATCTCCTCAAAAAAGGTCATTATGGCATTATTGCACAACTCCATGTCATTCATGCCACGGAGACACCCTTTGTGCCACAGGACCTCCAAACCATCCTCTCCAAAGATCAAGTTGTTTTTACACTCCCCAGGGACTTCCTCCTTCTCATGGTTTTCATGATCATTCCATTTCCCTTGTCCCTGACAACCTTCCTCCCAATGTTCATCCATATAGTCATCAATTTACCCCAAAAAATGAAATTGAAAAAATTGTTCAAGAATTTCTCACCGCAGGTGTTATCTATCCTAGTACGAGCCCCTACTCTTCTTATGTGGTCATGGTCCTTAAGAAAGAAGGATCTTGGCACATGTTCCCTGACTTTTGCTCCCTCAACAAACTCACCATCAAAGACAAATTTCCCATTTTTATCATTGATGACCTCTTGGATGAATTGAGTGGTGCCCAGTTCTTTACTAAACTTGATCTTTTTTCTGGCTACCACTAGATATGTATGAATAAGGCAGACATTCCTAAGACTACATTTTGAAATCATTAGGGCCACTATGATTTTTTGTACATGCCCTTTGGCTTGTGTAATTCTCCCTCCACTTTCCAAAGCCTCATGATTCATGTCTTCTGTCCTTTTCTCTATCATTTTGTCTTAGTTTTCTTTGATGATATCCTTATCTATAGTAAAACCTGGACAATTGTTGAGACCATTTCCCGCTTTTGAGTTTCCCTTCCCCTTTCTATCTTTCCAACTTCTTTTTTCCCATTTATTTTCCCTCTTATATACTTACCTGAATTCCCCTTTTCTTTTCTCCCTTCTATTCTCCCTTTCTAGTTACTATACTTAGTCATTTTTCTTTTTACAATGGCGGGTTCGCGGACTCGTGGGTTCTCACTTCCATTCATATTCCCATATCATGAGACTGTTGTATTATCCCATACTTAATCGCTTCTGTAGTCGTGGGTTCGTGGGTTCAAGATTTCATATCCCATGTTCCGCGATATCCATTTTTCACCCAAAAGATCTGTGATCTACATTTTGACCATTGGAATCCCTGAACTTCTAAGTATCTCATCTCTCCTATATTGAGTCCGACTGACTGCATTACAACACTTATCCTATTTTTGACCTTTCGCAACCGCGGGTTCCCGCGCTGGAAAGTTCACAAATATTCCCAAATCCTAATTTGCTCTTGTTTGTCCCCGCCATCCTTGTGTTTTTCCCAATATGCATTTAAGAATGGTTTAATGCTATTAACTCATCATGCATGTTCCGTAAATATCGTTATTAATAAGTAAAGGGCTTGAGGAGGATTTTTCATTAAAATGCATTAAAGCGTGATTTGATGAAGATTGTATTAATGGTTATCCCTCTCAAGCGCCCATTACAAATATTATCTAGATTAAAGGAACACTCTCGTCAACTTATGGCAACAACAGCTTGACAATAGTTCTACGAAGATCCTTTGAATATTTTTGGACGAGAGGACTAGAACTTTCAGTGGTCTAAAGTGTATTCTTACTATTCATCCCCCTTTGCTTAGAAGGAAGTGATTTGGACGTCCGAAATTGCTCATGCAGGGTGTGTCCCTAAGGTTTTCGACTACAAGGAACCGGTTGCATGGTGTGTTGAGAAATATATACCAAGTTAGTGGATTATTCAACTTCAAGACCATTCTCCCACGTCTCTTTCACCTCAAGTGTTCTATAAAATGTTGAATCTCCCAGAGCCAACACTTACTTTCGAAGGTGAAGGTTGTAAGGATTTCTTGAAAAAGCATGACAATGGCCTGGACCTCTTACCTAAATTCTTGGAGAATCCCATGACCATCCCTAAAGATATTACTAGGCTACAGGTCAACTCATTCAAAAACCCCTTTTGGGAAATTACTTGGTTATTCACCAGGGTGACAAGCCAAGAAAGTATCGCCAACATCTCTCATATGATTCTTTATATCTTATATTTTATTGTCAAAGAGCAAGCCATTTTCAATTGGGGAAAACTGATTTCCACTGAAATCTCTTCCCAATTGTCACAGTACAAAAAAGAAAAGAAATTATTTATGGCCTCTTATTTGGTGTTTGCGATAGCATATTGCTGTCAATTTCCTAAATTGTTTATCTGCAAGAAGGTGAACTGTGAATTTGACCCAATTACCTTCTTGTACCAAGCGTTGTGGAGACACAAAGATTCTTTGCATTTCTATGAAGTTCTCAATGAGTTTGTCTTGTTTTTTAAAGGATTGTTATTTGGAAAAGATATCCCCATAATATCCGACCAGGCAAGTAAATTCCTGGATAAAAAGGGGACGATGGAGCAAATGGAAAATTATAATGTTATCAAGATTTTCAGTTCTAAGGAAAATCCCTCATTTCTCCCATGCTATATATCTGATAGACTATTTATTACAAAACTCGCAAGGCAATATAATTTATGGTTTCACTTTTTTCATGAGAAATGAAAAAATAAATTCATACCCTTGCGTTGGAAAATTGGGGACTTTGTATTCAAAAATATAAACAAAATCGATGAATTTTCAAACCACTTCCACAATTTGAATCTCAAGTATGTTGAAAAGATAAAGGGTTTGACCCTAACAGATTTTTTGTGGAGCATATGCTAGCAGTGGGATTTAGAAATTCATTTATCCATACTATTCTAAATGAAGAAGAAGATAACAACTTCGGCGCTCCTACTCACAATGTTGGTGACTTGGAAATGGTACTCAATACCAATGAATTTTTACAAGCATAAAGGTAAGGGTCCCAGCGAGAAGAGTGCCCATTCCCCAATTGTTACTCCTAATACTACAACATCTCAGAGAAATTCTCTAGTGGCCCACCCATCTAGAAAATTGACCAACAGTAGTTCAGGCGGCGGAGGAGACAAGAATAGCCCTCCGGGAAAAGTTTAGATCTCACACAAGATTCCTCTAAGAAAAAAGAGGAAGAACGTCGTGCAAGAGGAAGAAGACCATCGTGTAGAGAGTGAAATCAATAGATTGTCCCTTGAAGATATGAATCTCGAGGCAGACATTGAGAAAAAATTTCCCCCATTGGATCAGTTAGGGAACACGGCCCACTAGAATCCATCTTTGGAAATCATTGAAAATGATACCTTCAACGAAGAAGAGTCATTTTTTTTAGAGCGTTGATTTTGACAAGGAATCCAAAAAATTAATTATTGAGAAAAGTGATGTAAAGAATAAAAAAGGAAAATCTCATTCATAGGTTGACCTAAGAGATATGCGGCCTTCCCAAATTTATAGAATTCATAAAGTGGTTGACGATGCACTGGATGACTCCATTGGTAGTCTTGAAACGGAAAACACAAAGTTAAAAGAGAGGGTTAAGGAACTGGAAGAAACCTTAATGCATCTTCCACTTCTTTCCAATCCTTTGGAAATCGTTGAACCCACCACATCCACTGCTAAATTAAAAGGATCCTCAAGCTTATTTACTTCATTCAAGAGCTACGTGGAGAGAAATATCAAGAAAAGAATGGCATTGATCACAGAATCTTGGAAAATTTCAAAGAACATGATTTCTTTTGGCTCAAGGGCACATGCCTTCCATGAGTATTTGCAAGTAGACCTAAAGAATGAAGAAGGTTTTTACCTTGATGTTGCGGTACCCTTTGGTATTAAAGTTTCCAACATGACAAAACTAAGGAGAAGAGAGGAGGATATTCCCTCTCCAAGTCAGATCAAATAGTTGAATGCACGCTAGAAAGAAAAGATAAAAAACTTGAACAACATTGTTCAAACGTGCAGCCAAGCCATATCAAAGAGGGAAGAACTATTTAAAAGGCTCACAGAGGTGGACCTAGCCGGAAGAACTAACGAATTCCAAGATCCCAAATTGATCCTCAACTCATTGTTCCTAACAAAGCAACAATTTGATGAGAAAGTTGATATCTTTAAAGGGTTGTTAGTTGAAAATTTATATGGTATACTTGAATATGATGAGGATGACATACACAATTGGCTAGTGGACTACTCCGTAAAAAATCAGGACATTGAAGAAGCATTACATGGCAGTTCCCTTGATCTTGGAGACTTGGAGGGTGAGTTGTTCAACATCAAAATCCGACATGAAATCAACATGGCACCAATGAAAATTTATATTGAAGAATGGTTTAATAAATCTATCGACAAACTAACCATCGAAGGGAAAGAAGCAGTTGAAATGGTTCCTATAACCATCAATGAAGGCAATAAAAGGACACCAACAAGAAAGTGAACAGACGAGAGACCGTCATAGTAATTTTATGTTGATCACATCCTTATTTTTTTTGTCAAGTACTTCATCCAGTTATTCCACCTCTTTTACTAGAAAGGTTTGTTGGCAGGTTTTACAGGCAGCGTATGCTTTCCATTGATGGCAAGTACAACAGCGTATGATTGTCATTGATGGCAAGTACATCAGCGATGATGGCTTAAGTACAACAACGATGATCAACAACGCAATGATAATCGGGGAAGAGCAGCAACCGTGATCGTTGGATCAACAATTCAGAATTCCCGATGGCTGTCAGATCTCAATGTAGACAAGAGGAGCATGCAGATATGGAGGATAGATCTCGGGCGTTAGATCCGAGCGCAGCGTCCGACCACCGTTGGATCCAGGAGAGCCTGCACGTTATTTAAAGTTCTAGGAGAAGCAGGCTTACAAAATCCCAAAAGCAGGATGATCGTCCATCTTCGAGTAGGACACGTGGCGAAAGATCGTCGTTTCCCTGACTGGAAAGTCAAAGGAACGGGGTTCCCTAACCTGTTGAATTCGCGAAATGTGAAACCCTGAAGTAAACTCAATTTCAGAGTTTCAAAAATCGGGAGATGGAGAAGTCAGAGACTCTCAACATTAGGAGTCCCGAAGTGCCGAAATGCAAAATCCCGAAACAAGACACATCAACAAACCACGTCAGCTAAGAACACGTGGCACAACCAGGCAATGACAAGTGTCAAGTTGATTCAACATTTCAGGCACATGTAAGTCACGAATCAGAATGACACATGGCAGTTACTCGACACGTGTCAATCCACGTGTGACGTTAGCAGGTTTACATCACTTCAGATTTTCGGGGATCGAGAGTTGGAGATGTCAAAGAATATTAACCACAGGAATCCCGAAATCGCGATATGCGAAATCATGAATTAATATAAGCCGTCAGATCAAGGTTTGATCTGGACCGTTCATCCTAGTCCATTTTGGAGTTACGCAGATCGAGAGTTGGAGATGTCAAAGAATATTAACCACAGGAATCCCGAAATCGCTATATGCGAAATTGCGACTTAATCGTAGCCGTCAGATCAAGATGTGATATGGACCGTTGATCTGACTCCATTTCAGAGTTTCATGGATCGGGACTTTGAAGTGACAAGAACACTGAACATCAAGAATGTTGAAATCGCGAAATGATCTGAGCCCTCAGATCAAGTGTTGATCGGGACCGTTGATCCCACACCATTTCGGGGTTTCGGGGATCGCGACTTGGAGAGTCGAGATGCCTCATCTCCAGATTCACGAAATGTGAAATCGCGAAAGCGCCTTATGCATAAGGTTGTGGTCACAACCCTTGGTCACATCAGTGAGAGATGGAGGAAAGAGCTAGAGAAACCAAGCTCCTTTTCGGGGATCGCGACTGGGAATGTTGAGACACATGGTCACACGAATGTTGAATTGTCGAATGATGAAATGCCGAAATGAATGAAAGATCCCATGGAATCAATCCAACGGTGCAGGTGAATTTGAAAAAGATCGGAGGGCTATTGTAGCACGACACAGTGTAACTGCCAGAAACCACTGATGGTTTCTACCAAAGGACTCGAAGACACTTCGGGATGATTGACAGAGGAGGTGAAGAGTCTCTTGGAATATTCAAGAGGGATGAAGATGTTCATGGAGGCGATTGACAGCTAGATGAGCATTGAGGCCTGTAACTGGAACAAAGAAGGTGAGCTCGATTGTCAAAGAGAAGAAGAAGAGTCTCAAACTTCCAGAGAGGCTAAGGAATCTCAGTATAACATACAGTGATGATGAACGAGTGGAAAACGACCAGAGAAGTTGAAGAGTCACGATGATGATCAGACAGAGCACTCAAGTTGTGGAGGAATTTGGCGCGAAGTGAGAATGCAGAGGCATTGCGAATATTGCATGCACAAAGACAATAGAGACTGGCAGAATGCAGGAAAAAAAGAGGTGAGAAGGGTTGTCACTGTGTAGGAGAATTGAGGTGTGTACAAGGAGGCAGAAGGCGGGAGCATAAATGCACAGTCGAGGAATGGTGCATTGAAGGGATATGGCGCATAGAGAACAAAAGGAAGAAGAACAGAAAGTGATAGAGGTGTGCAGAAGACACTGATGCAGATAGGGCAGAGCAGTGTAACAGAACAACGACAGGGCTAGTAAGCCATTGAATAATTTTATATCGCTGTAATAAGTTTTAGTAACAAAGAATTTATAATTCAGGGTGGTTGGGAGGTGCTAGGGAGGATTAGTGTCCTCAAAGGTTCAAGTGGGTGCTTGAACACAAGGAGTTGGTGCTTCCTTCTAGTTGGTGCTAGAGAAACTAGGGAGTTGGTGCTTCCTTCTAGTTGGTGCTAGAGAAACCAGGGGGTTGGTGCTTCCTTCTAGTGGGTGCTAGAGAAAACAGAGAGTTGGTGCTCTCAGCAAGTTTCAACTTGCAAAAATAGAGGTTGTAGCCTCACAATGAGTTGGTGCTCGTATGTATGATAATGTAAAGAATGTAGATAATACTTATCATATAAATAAAAAGAGGTTTTTACCTTGTATGGGTTTCGTCGGGAATTATCTGTCTTTGTTTTCTCATATATGTGACTGATGTTGAATGTGAATTTGTTTATTTACCATTATTGTGATCATCAATGAGTGCCCTGTAAATATTTCAAAAGAAGCATAATTGTTTAAGCATGGTAAAAATTGATTCACCCCCTCCTCTCAGTTGTCCAACAATTGGTATCAGAGCAGGCCCCTTTTTATCTAAGGGTAGATCCTAGAGCTTAAACATGTCAAGCCATGAAGGAAATTCAACCAATAAGGCCCCTCTATTCAATGGAACAAACTTTTCCTTCTGGAAAGTTAGAATGAGAACCTACATAATGGATTTAGGTGCAGACGTATGGGATGTGGTAGATAATGGTTATGTAAAGCCAGTTGTGCTAGCTAATAAGGATGACAAACTAGAATTTAGCTTCAATGCTAAGGCTATGAATGTTATCTTGAGTGGGCTTGCAGAAGCAGAATTCGTAAAAGTTATGCACCCAGGAACTGCCAAAGAAATGTGGGACAAACTCATTAGCAGTTATGAGGGTAATGAGAAGGTAAAGGATGCAAAGCTTCAAAACTACAGAATACAGTTTGAACAGTTGAAGATGAAGGAAGTTGAAACTGTTGGAAAATACTTTCTGAGAGTAGAAGAAATGGTAAATGAAATGAAGGCACTTGGTGAAACAATTGGGGAACCTTCTTTAGTTCAGAAAATCTTGAGATCTCTCCCA
>JZKD02S0444443.1:93420-107303 GCA_000966675.3 Picea glauca | reverse complement strand
GTTATGTAAAGTCACAACCTTTGACTAACCTTGTGTGTCGTGTCATGTGAGGGGTTGCATTGGCATGCCTGGGATTATAGTGGTAGCACTCTGATAACACGACCACATGTAACGTGAGTAGATGCACGACTAATTGTTGATTTCCCCAGTCAAAAAGAAGTAGTAAAAAACTTACTATACTTAAAGTTATTGGTTTAGTATTTATTGATACAATCTCATGATCTTAATGTTAATTGGTTGATGGTTTATAGTAAAAAACTTACTATACTTAGGGTTATTGGCTTAGTATTTATTGATACAATCTCACGATCTAAACATTAATTGGCTAATAATTTATAAGGGAAAAGATTTCCAATTTTATTATTTTATATACTTTCCTACCACTTTCAACATTATTTAAATGTTTCATGTTGTTTTTCATTTTAATTTATTTTGGTTAAATTTGATCCTATAATTGTTTATCACTTTTAGTTTTAAAAATATATTTGATTCAATAATAATTACAATAATTTAATTTTAAACTATAATTTAATTTAGTTAATTACAATAATTTAATTTTAAACTCGTAATTTAATTTAGTTAAACACCAAATTATATATAAAATTCCTAAAAATATTATAAAAATTTGAAAAATAATTAATAATATCAAATTTATAAATAAAAAATAAAATAAAATAAAACATAAATATTTTGCTCAATACTTTATATCTATATTTATACTCCAAAGAATCTCTATGTCATATGTCACGTGAACACGCCCCAAACTTATTAATTTAACTACATTCATGTGAACATACCACAATTTATTTAGCTACATTCATTCGTTAATCTAGCTACATTCGCATATTAAGTTTTGATGAAGATTTTCCACCTATTAAATTTTGAAGAAGATTTTTAATCTATAGTGTGTTAACATCATTATGGTATCCACAAATTCAATTCAATTTTTAAGATTTTTAAGATACCGTGTGTTAACATCATTATGTTATCCACAAATTCAGTTCAAATTTTTACGCACAATTGTATGTTTATTGTGGAAATCCAACCAAATCATTGCAATTTTTGTGTACTCATTTTAAAAATTCCTATAAATCTATATCACGACATTTCTTTGGAATTTGGTTATCAAAATTGTATGCTCTCTTAATCGTATCTTTTTTTTTCCACAAGAAAATTGTCTTTTATATTATATATATATATATATATATATATANATATGAGTATACATTATAGTTATATCGGTATTTGAAAATTTTAACAGTCACTTTCGGCTTCTGAAAATACTTGGATCTTATAATAAAAAAAAATCATACATAACTTTACAACAAGGAAAAAGATGTCCACCATCAAGGAAATAATACAAAACATAAATATCATCCACATATAACACGAACATCAAAGCTAGTCAAAAATAAAGTGACAAACTGAATCAAAAAAGACCGATAGAAATGGTAGGCCCCTCATTTCCATGAACCCAGCTGGTGTATTCAAGCTTTCCTTCGGGCTTAGTGAGAGCCAATTTCGAGAGAACATTTGCCTCCATATCTAGCTCCTTATACACATGGGTAAAGTGTATCTCTCTAAACGCAGATTTCATCACTTTTAAGTTGTCCATCCATCCCATCAAAGAGGCAACTTGCAGTTTGGCTCTATCCTTTAACCATTCAATAATGATCTTTGAATCTCCAATGACCTAGATCACCTCAAGATTAAACCGTTGTGCTAGAGAAAGAGACGTCCATGCACCTAACAGTTTTTCCCTTGTATTTGTCCCCTGACCACAATTTAAGGTCCACTTAATGGCCTAATGCTCACTGTGCTTTATTATACCTCCTGCCCCACATCTGAGAGAGCTGGAAAGAGCAGCCTCGTCGAACCAACATACTATTGAGGTCACAAGTCAAGGTGGCTTAATAAGACGCACTTTTACATTTTTAACCACCATCACTAGGGGCAGCATTGATTTAACTATTGCTACCATAGTGTAGACCGATGCTTCGGATCCTTCAAAAATGACATGATTCCTCTCCAACCATAAGTACCAACAAATAATAGATGGAAGAGTAATGAAGGATTCTTCCTTCTCAAGCCAACTCTCAAAGCAAGAACTGAGAAAAGCTCATTCCTAAACAGTCTGAATATTAAGAGTTATGTAAAAATGGCTCCATACCTCCCGACAAAAACAACAAGAAACAAAGAGGTCGTACATTCACTCTGCTTCATTAAGACATAATACACAGATATTTGGCCCTTGCCATCCCTTCCTTTGTAGAATATCCCAAGTGAGAATTATGTTCTCCAATGATAACCAAATGAAGAGTTTGATCTTTGGAATAAGATCCCATTTCCATAAATGTCTTCGCCAACCTCCAACGGGACTTGGCCAGAATTTTTTTGCAAGAACGAGATATAAGTTTTTAGCATAAATGTTTCCTGAGCAATCATCTCTCGCCCATAAAAGCTCATCATTTTTGTTTTGTAACTGAATCCTCACATAAAACAAAGCTTTCTGATATGCCTCCCACTCCTTTGCAATGTTCCCGACTAGGCCCAGTTCTTCACCCGATTTCCAGTATGAAAAAGGATTACCCGCCCTCCCAACACCTCTAGCTTGAAATAAATATATCACAGAGTTCCTTCTGAGTTAAGCCCGCGGATGACTAGATAAGAAAGACGATTTCCCCATACCCAAAATTAAATCTAAACCAACTTGAACACAATGGACAGGACCTATTCTCTAACCAAGCCAATGAGTTAATAAGTGTAAATATTTTAGCAGACTTTTCCAGGTCTATGAGGCCGACGAAATAGAAGGAGAAGTCGATCGAAACCAAGTAATTGTGGAACAATGAGGTATATACTTGTCCTTTATAACTTTACTCCATACCCCATCCAAGGATGATTTTAAGGATGGAAATTTATTTTAAAATGTAGAAACCTTGGCAAATCTTACTAATCCTTCATATGGCAACTATAAAATGTTTGGTTATATTTGTGTAAAAATATTCAAATTTCTAAGGATTTTATATAGTTTTTATAAACTTTTGGCGATTTTTAAGGGTAAAATAATTTTATCCTTTAGAATTTGGGCGAATCATTTTTAGAATAGCGAATATTGTTTTTGGAAAAACCATGGAAAAGTAGCCCAGTAACGAAATTTAGCCCCTAAAATCATCCATGACCCCATCCTTTGTTAATACCTATCACAATGAGTTTGTGATCAATGCCTTATTAAATAGGTATATATTTTGAATGCCCCAACCTCCCAATTGCTTGGGCTTTTCTAAATGCTCCCAATTGCACAGGTGGATGTGCTTCCTCCCCTCAACGCCCGACCATAGAAAATTAAACATCAGGCTACAGGTTTTATGTAAAATGGATGTTGGTATGGCTGCAAGTGCCATCCAGTACATGGCCTGACCCTCAAGCACAGATTTTAACAGAGTAAAACGTCCCCCCAAGGACAACCATCTATTGCACCACCAACCGATCTTTTCTTCAAATTTTGAAAGTAGCCAACGCCAATCCTTCAGTTTATATGCATATGCTTTTAAAAAATATCCAAGGTACCGGAATCCTTTTGCCAATTCCTCAAAACAATGAGGAAAAAGAGACTTCAATCTATCCAGAGAATCTCCCATGATCCCGGAGTGATAAAAGATTGATTTTGACCAATTTATACACAAGCTAGATGCACTACAGAAGGTTTTTAAAATACTTTTTATCTCAGACCACTCTTCCACAGATGCCCTCGACATAATTAAAACATCATCTACAAAAAATAGATGCAAAATCTTCACTATCCTTGATACCTTAACCCCTGAAAGCTTCCCTTCGCATATACCTTTTTTCAACAGTAAACTAAGACCTTCCATGCAAGTATAAATAAAAAAGGCGATAACGGGCATCCCTGGCACAATCCTCTTCCTCTTTTTAACATAAGAGAACTCTCCCCATTAATCAATACCACGAAATTTGCACTAGACACACAGCCTAAGATCCAATTAGTGAACAGAATGGTAAATCCCGAGTGGATAAGGATCAAGCGTAAGAAGTCCCAATTTATATAGTCGTAGGCTTTCTTAAGGTCTAACTTAAGAATCAAGGCTTTGGATTTCTTAACCTTTATACTATGAAGACACTCCTGAGCCGTTCCAATTGCATCCAATATATGCCTACCTTTGAGAAAGCCTAATTATTCCTCCAACAATGACCGAGATAGAAAAGGCTTGATCCTATTGGCAATGATCTTTGAAATCAGTTTGTAGCAGAGATTACACAGGGCTATTGGTTTGTAATACCAAAAGGAACTAGGATTATTTACCTTTGGAATCAATGTTCAGAAAGTAGCATTTAATGAATTATTAATTGATCCCCGCAGCCTTGAGTCCTCCACCAGATCGAGCAAGTCATCTCCCATTAGTTAAAATAAATAAAGAAAAAACTCCACCGTCCACCCATCGTGCCCCGGGCTCTTATCTTTTGCAAAGGATTTAAGAACCTCCCACAGTTCATGTTTAGAACACGGTCTCTCTAGAAGCACAATGTCCTCAGCGTGTACCAAGTGACTGAAATGTCCAGTTGTATTTACTTGTTCAGCAATATACTCCTGGTCCGACTTTTCATAAAAATACTTAAAAAACTTTACAACTTCTATTTTTATAGCTTCCACACCAGTGTGTATCTAACCTTCATCATCACTTATCTCTCATATTTGATTTTTGTTCCTCCTGTAACTAGAAAAGTTATGAAAAAAAATAGTATTTTTGTCCCCACACTTTAACCACACCACTCTGCTTCTGAGTCTCCATAATTCTTCTTCTTCTCTAAGTAATTTGTCTCGCTCTATCTCCAGAAGATTGATATTTATCTCCCTATCACTAGTACGAGGCTCTCGAGCCTCCTGCATAATTAAACCAGCCAACAGACCTTCTATATGGGTTAAATTTTCTTCATGTAATCTTAAATGCTCTTTGGACCATGTTTTCAATTGAATCTTCAAAGATTTCATCTTATTTACAAATCTTTGCTGAACATCCCTTTCGTTCAAGTAAATCAGGTCCTTCCATACCAATGATACAATATTCAAGACTTTTATTTCACATAACCATCTAGCATTGAACTTGAAAGGATATGCCTTCAGAAAAGATATCATGACAATCCTTAAGAGAACTGGAGCATGATCAGAAAAGTATGGATAATATACCCAAGATTTATACCTGCCAGCACCCACTAAAAAATCTTTGGCCACTAAAACTTGATCCAATATTTAAGAAATACTAGCAACACCCCTACGACCATTCCTCCATGTTGGCACCAAAGCATCCGGAACAACATCTATTAAACCCACTTTACTAAAAAGCTCAGTAAAAAATGTTGAAAGTGGATCCAGGGATGATTTTAAGGATGGAAATTTAATTTAAAATGTAGAAACCTTGGCGAATCTTACTAATCCTTCATGTGCCAACTATAAATGTTTGGCGGTTATTTTGTAAAAATATTCAAATTTCTAAGGATTTTATATAGTTTTTATAAAATTTTGGCGATTTTTAAGGTAAAATAATTTTATCCTATAGAATTTGGGCGAATCATTTTTAAAATAGCGAATCTCGTTTTTGGAAAATTATCCCATGAGCAAAATTTAGCCCCTAAAATCATCCATGAGTGGATATAAATGTGTGGTCGCTCCCCACATCTCCCCATCTCCATAAGTAAGATTTAAATCCCCCGCAAGAATAAGGTTTCTGCGATCAAGTAATCCATTGGCCGCCAACTTTTCCCAGAAAGATTTCCTCTTCGAACAAGGGCCATAAACATTTAGAAGAGACACTGGTTGATTTAATTCCAAGCACATTCCTGAAAGAAGGATGCCACCACAACATAGCAAAGGGTCAATGTCAAAAATGTTCGGATCCCATGAGATAAGTAAACCTCCCGAAGTACCAACAACATTGACTGCATAAGTTAACCAAGTAGGACGCAAAGTAAGCATTAGCACACGAGATTTATGTTCCTCAAACATAATTTCTTGCAGAAATATAATATCCGGTCTAGTCCTCCGAAGTAATCTTCGAAGGGAGGCAGATTTCAGGGTCCCCCCCACCCCTCTAATGTTTAAGGAGAGCAGTATCATGTATTTGATCTTGCTATGGCTTGCAGGCCTCTAAGCGCCCCTAATTCAGTGATTACCGGTAAGTGTGACCCCTCATAAATAATTCTCGAAGCCTCTTTCTTCTTCCTCACACTCCTAGTCTTAATAGGATAGGTTTCCATACCCATTCCCTTATACCACGTGTATTTCTTTCTTGTGGCCCCCACAAAGGTTCCTGAGGACCCCACTCCCCCGTCATGTTCAGGTCTGTGGTAAACCTATCTCCCCCCTGTAAGTGGGCAGGTTTATAGGTTATTGCACCTCTTTGATAGAAGGGACAAGGGATTTAAGAAAAATCCCTAAATCACTATCCCCCAACTCGGATTCCCTACAACCTAGAAGTATGTTGTCCACCACAAAAAAGGACGGTCTAGGAGTATCCCTTCTCGGAGAGGTCAATAGCTCATGGTCACTCCTCTCACGAATGACAGCAGAGTGTAAACCAACCATTGGATAGTTACAATCCAAATGAGTAGTAGAGGGCTCCCCTTGAGATAGTCCAATCCCAACCGAACCAATAGGATTGTTAACTAACAAGTCCATTGGCTTATCAATCGGGCAAGAGTTGATAGTAGGGGTCAAAATACCTTTTCGCAAGCCAAAGAAACTAGACTCATCCAATAGAGTTATTTCTGAAGAATTTAAATAATGAAAGAGCGTAGGACAAACAGATTTTAGGTTACCCGTTATAGTCTTGGCTGTCTCCGGCAAAGAAGATTCCTCAAGGTAATAGTCGTGTGGGTTGAACCTATTTGACTCAACATCCAGCGAGTCTACCCGAGTTGACCTTTCCAGCAGAGTACCTTATGATACCTCATCATCCTGTAATCCCATATAGTCCTTCCACAAATGACCTGTCTTCTGACACCCAGAGCATCTGAAAGTGATGCCTAAGTAGTCTAGATATTGGGAAAGATAATTCCCTTGCCAAACTATCTCCAAAGCTTCTAATAAACTGGAGTGAATGTCAATTTCCACGAGGACTTTACATATCCTCTTATCAGTGGCCTTTAGAGATCCATGGTCAGCACTAATAAATTTCTTGAGGGTGTTCCCTATCGCTTCCAACGCCTTGGTGTGCCAGAAATGCAACAACAATCCCGACAACAACACCCAGAAATGTATGAACCTGAAATAGTCATGTGCAGGGTCAAAAATCACCCACTACCTTTTGATCATCAGACTACCTCCATTTAAGTTCCAGAATTTGCCAAGAATTAGCTCAGTATCTTCTATCTGCTTGAAATGGAACCCATACCACCCTTTCGTTAGATAGAAAACATTCGGTTTATAACCCAACAACGGGCTCCAGTGTACATTAACCCAGTCCTCCAGCGACATTTTACAACTATTCTTGTAGGAGAACCTCCCTACCAATGTAAAAAGTGCAAGGCTAACGGTATCCTCCAACCCAGCGTCCTCACCCAACATCAATTTTCGCTTAGAACGATTTGGAACCCAATGTATAAACTGTCGTGGCCCCGGGCCCTTCTTCACACCTGCAAATATGCCTCTAGAAAACTCCCTAGACACCCGTCCCTGTCCACACAACTTCACTCCTGCGTCCTCCCGAGGATACATAGGTCCCTTCTCAACAATATTCACAGGACCACAAGAGACTGGACCTCGAGCATTCACAATAGGAGAAAAACATGAATGAAACTGGAAAACTTATGCAGGAGACGTAGAAATTTGGGCCTTAACCACTTCCCTAAGCGCATTAAAGTTACCATTAAACCCTGCCAAGTCTACAGAAGTGGAGAGACCCACTTGCCTCCAGATGGCCTCATCTGCCTCTCCCATAAGGGCATTGACATCATCATCCATCAGGATCCCCTCCAGTGGAGTGTGAGTCATACTCCATGGCCCATCACAACATGAAAAAACCATTGTTGACTCTGAATATGTACTAACTACCTTAAAGTTTCCTTAACTATAACCAGAATACGAGGATGGCAGGATCCCCACTTACACAGGAAACTAGGGAGTAATAAATTAAACCATAACTCTAAAACATGCTCCAGAGTTAATGTGAAATGACGGTGAAGCATGGAGGATGGAACGAAAAAAGGAGAGACCACTAAATATAGAGAAAAATAGCCCTCCAAAAAAATAAAACCCAGTTAGCCCCTCCGCAAGCTGGATAAAACTTCATGTCTCGCATCTCCAGTCGTTAAAACTAGAAATTAGTGGTGGATAGCCTAGAGAGGCTAAAAATGCCTTGGATAGTGAATCTCGGTACCCCTCCTAGAATCTCGTTAGGCACCCATGAAACATCCCCCGCTTATTGTAGTAAGGACCGCCATTGACACTCCTTCAAGGTTTGAAAAAAAATAGTTCCAGTTCTCGCTCCTCTCTCCAGCTCCTATCCTCTCCACTCTTGCATATCTACATATGACACTTCATAATGATTACATGTAGAATTACAATGGCACATAAGTGTTTATTTTAATTTGTGGCAAAAATTCCACAAAATAACATCGATTTTAGAATTGTCATCGCATCACATGAATGACAATGATTATTGCCCAAACTAAACTTTGATGAAATTTTATATTAATTATTCAATATATTATAGCAAAAATTTAAATTTTAGTTAATTATTTAATATAATATTTTTGAAAAATAATATATAAAGTTTTATTATACACCCTATTCATATATAAAATTGGGTAATTAATTGTTAAGTGGTTGTAGCGAGTCTCATCTATGCGACATGTTCTTCGGATTTTAGGGGGATTACTGTGGATGTAGCAAGCTTTATGTCGTCATAGTAGTTTAAGTAACTGTTGCACCTCTTTTTTCACCTAAATGAGCAAAATAAGGGTGCTTACAAGCCCAGTTGGGTCAGCTAGGCAAGACAGCAGTAGAGGAAAGAGTTAGAAATATAAAGCATAAAAGATAAGCAAAGAATTAAACTAAGAACGATAAAGGGAATTAAACTATAGTGCATAAGGACATTAGAACAAGAAATAAACAAGACTCGTGCCACCAATGGAAAGGATTGTATTAGTGGAAAGAAAACACCAAAGAGAAAGTGAGACTTTGGGTCCTCTCTTCCTCCAAGGGAGGGCTCTTGGACCCCCAAATATTGAGCTCTTCTTACAAGTGAGGAATTAAACTGAAATGGTGAAGAGAATCCAAAGCACATCCAATATAGAGGTTATATGAATGGCTAACTGAAATGGTGCTAGCGTGCTCTTGATGAGGAAAGAGGATCCTCCAAGAGAATATCAGCAGCATAACAATACAAATGAATTCCTTGAAAATGTAGTGCACCCATGGCCTCTTTTTATAACATAACTTTGAGGCATTATTCAACCAGTTTTTAGTGAGAACAAGGGGCCTTTTAGGGCACCCTTAGGTCTTTGACCAGCCTCCCAGACGGATTCAACTGAGGATTGTGTGTCAAATCGACTTGGAAGTTGAACCAGAAGTGGGTGGAGATCCGACCAAAATTATAAATGTGTCGTTCTAAGGTGTGTGCGGCTTTTAGCGTCCACAGTCGCGCATGTGCTCTTTTCTAGCGTTTGCGACTGGCGCACGTGTGCGTGCTTCCTGTATATCCTTAGCGCATGCTGATTTTATAACTGGTTGTATAGTTTTGGACCTTTTGGAAATGAATTTTTGGTCAGTTTTGGTCCATGGGTGAACTAATAGTTGTTTGAAGATGTTGGATTCATGTAACCATTTGCGGATGAAATTTCAGTGACAACAGATGCCCCCTGATGGATGAGGTTAGGAGCATACGTATAGCCGAAATTCATCAATGTTTCTTCTACTGAGAGTGTCTTTGTAAGAAAGAGAGATAATGAGAGTATCAAGAGCGACTCGTTGGAGGGAGAGGGGAACCTGTAGGACCCAACCTTTCGCAAGGTGTAAAAATAAATTGTGTACAAACGAGGTGTGCATGTCCCATGCTCGTGTTATGTAACTCAAAAATGTCTAATACAGTAACTGAAGCTATGTGTTGGTGTAGATGACCGCAAGGCCCTCAGGGGCGTGTTGATAATAGAAGAGGACAATTTTGATGGTGAATAAACTCTGAAAAGAGGCGATGACACTTAGAGGAAGTATCGAGGATTTGCAGGCATGGATGGCCTAACAATGTTCAGAGGTCTTCGGAAAATATATAAAAACAATTGAACTAGTCACAAAGTAAGACCCACCGCAACATGAGAAAGTGTTGAAGTCGAATGTGGTGGGGGTCAATGATATCAGAGAGAAATGATGGTTCTATCTGTGTCATCCGAGACTCCTCATTGTAAAGGTAATGAAAGTCAAGATACTGTTGCCCTGCTGGAAACTGTGTTGATGTCGACAGAAAGGGAGACATGACTTCGAGAAGTGGAGGTCTTCATGAAATCCACTTGGACAAAATAAGGAACTGATGAGTAACATGGACGAAGTCTAGGAGTAGTGAGACTCAATATTGCCTTTGGTTGCGGAGTGATGTAAAGTGGTAGCAACCGTGAAACTAAATCTAGTGTCAGGGGGAAATCTAGATGAGGGTAAATTGTGCCAGAGGCGTGAAAAAATGGATAAACATAGAGATCAAAAGGTGTATGGGCTGTAGGATACTCAGGGTTTATGGATAATGTCATCGATGCCAAGAAGTAAAAATGCCCCAACCAAGGGAAACAAGGGTTGCTTTGTCGAGAAAAGGAAGGTCACTAGAGGCGACAATAGAAAGATATGAAAATACGGAAAAAGGGTTTGTACAATTACCAAAAGAATAAAAAATAAATTGGGATAACTATGTAGATACAGAAACAGGTACCCCAGTGTAAGATGGCTTGGCTTGATGATGGCGCAAGTTTCTTTGGAAAACAAGTGGAGGGTTAGGGCCCCATAGGTGGGTTTTTGTATTGGGGAAATGTATGGAGGACAATCTGCAGATGGGAAAACTGGCAGTGTATGAAGTGGATGGTTAATGATACTGCGGGGGTGCAGTCAAAATAGAACCATGATAAAGTAACCGAGGAGTCCATTTGGGCAGGTTAGCAAAATGAGGAGAAGGAGTATGTGGTTGGTTCTTGACATTATGTAAGACTATTGGGACTCCCATCCCTAAAGGGTGAAAACAACATGAGTGTCAAAATGCCCAGGGGAACTATGAATGGGACAACTCATGTGGGGGAGAGTGCTACGGGGTGACAGTACCAAAATGCAGTGGAGGTGACAGTGCTGCAAAGATGGATATAGGGATCCTAGAGGCAAAGATTGGAGGGTGTGATTGGGAGATGCATTTTGATATTCAGAGGGAATGAATACATGCCAGTGTCGATAATATACCTAAAAGGATATAGTTGAGGTGTAATAATTAGGTAMCYTCACACATGAAAACTAAATACCTGACGTGAACAATATCTGAAGAGAAAGATCATATAGCAGTTATTCAATAATGTAGGCATGCGTACATGAGCAGAATATGAGAAAAATGCCCCCCGGGGGATGAGGATGGAAAGTGGCACGGGGAATGAAATGGTGTCGATGACGGGGTCCTGATCCCGTGGCTGGAGACGGAGCAAAAAACGGACGCCCAGAGCTCCCGAAATTGAGTCGGGAAGTTTGACAAAATGGACTATATATAATTGTAGGGCCCACAATGCCACCTCATTTGTACCTACTGTTGTAGTAAGTGGACGGGCGATTTGAGAGGAGATTTGGAGATTATGGGCGATCGAGGTAGTCGTTCTAGGATCCGCGAGTTTCAGGTTAGTCATCGTATCCTCCTTCATAGGACTTAGGGTTTTGTTTTTTGGGCAGGATTGTATGGGGGTCGTACAGGGGTGTTTAGTGAGTGTGGGCCCCTCAATGCATGGGCGATCAAAGGATTCCCGCACATGTGTGTGCAGTTGTATCTTTGGCAGTCGCGCATGGGGGAGCTCAAGTGAGGAAAACAAGCACATGGGATGCGCACCTGTGCGAATCACAACGGCGCATGTGTGCGTGGATGTGGTCCTGACATGTGCGCAACTGCGTGACGAACAATCACGCCCAAAGGCACGTCTATTTATGTGACAGGGGCGCATGCGTGTGCCTCTGTATCGCCGATAGGTGTGCATGTGTGCGCGACTGTGGGATGGACAGGCGCGCATATGTGCGCGCCGGTGGGGAAAACAATCGTGCCTTTGAGGCAAAGCTGAAAAGTGTAAAAACTTGACTTTTGGGATTGTTTAGATGTTTTTAATGGGTTGTGATGGTTGATTAAGTTTTGTACATGTGGATGCAGGTGACCACTGTGACGATGCCGATTCATTGGAGAGAGAGGGATTGGTCACATCTACGGGAGGCAGTGACCAATGAGGAGCCGACATTCTGTGATACTTTGGTCGCTTGTGGGCTACTGAAGTTCTTTGAGTGCCCCCTGATACAGGCCCAGGAGTACCTCTTGCAGTTCTTGATTCAGATGTGGAGTCTAGATCTGCATTGTTTTATGGTGCGGGGTGAGCAGTTGGCCTTCATTGCGGTGGAGGATGTATATTTTCTGATTGGGCTCCCTTTTCAGGGAACTCCCTTATCGACGAAGCCCATAGTACCTAGGGATGGGAAGTTGGTTGTATTAGGCAAGAGGTATTGTACGAGGGAGAACTTCATGTCAGGCTTCATGGTGAGTATTGAGGCGATGGACGCCCTTGTTCATTGTTGTGTGGCAGCGATAGTTGTGAGGGTATATGGGTCCCTCGTGACTCAGAGGATTTGTGGCAGTCAACTGAGGACTATGGAGAGGGAACTGGTAGGTGAGAATTTCACCTAGGGCTTGATGTTACATGCCAAGATGTTAGGGCAGCTAGACAGGTGTCGAGCTGCAGACTCAGGGGATTTTTCCTTTGGGTCTATCTTAGTGGCATGGTTCCTAGAGAGGGTGCCTATGTTGTGCCTAAGAGTGTTGTTGGGCGCACCTGGTGTGCGAGAGCCGCTACTGAGGCGGTGGGCGATGATTTTAATTTGTCATGGGTGTGGGGAGGGTGGACACTATTTCATGGTCGAGGCTGCACAGGTGTGGCGTCAGATGCCACAGATCATATTGTGATACTCGTATTTCAAGGTGGACTTCCGCGATGATCTGGAGATGGTGTTACCCCCAGGAGAGGTGTTCGACGACAGAGGTATGATGTGATATTTTGATTTTTTAGATAGTATGCATGCATATTTTTATGTATGGGTGGATGTTGAGGTGACCCCTGTGGATTCGCCAATCGGTTGCACCTCTTTTTTCACATAAATGAGCAAAATAAGGGTGCTTACAAGCCTAGTTGGGTCAGCTAGGAAAGACAACAGTAGAGGAAAGAGTTAGAAATATAAAGCATAAAAGATAAGCAAAGAATTAAACTAAGAATGATAAAAGGAATTAAACTATAGTGCATAAGGACATTAGAACAATAAATAAACAAGACTCATGCCACCAATGGAAAGGATTGTATTAGTGGAAAGAAAACACCAAAGAGAAAGTGAGACTTTGGGTCCCCTCTTCCTCCAAGGGAGGGTTGTTGGGCCCCCAAATATTGAGCTCTTCTTACAAATGAGGAATTAAACTGAAATGGTGAAGAGAATCCAAAGCACATCCAATCTAGAGGTGATATGAATGGCTAACTGAAATGGTGCTAGCATGCCCTTGATGAGGAAAGAGGATCCTCCAAGAGAATATCAACAGCATAACAATACAAATGAATTCCTTGAAAATGTAGTGCACCCATGGCCTCTTTTTATAGCATAACTTTGAGGCATT
>JZKD02S0444443.1:53350-63872 GCA_000966675.3 Picea glauca | reverse complement strand
TGGACATGAAAAATGAAACATGTGAACCCGCAACTCCGTAATTGTTGGGTTCAAAATGTATATGGCAAAAGTGTTGGGTGCAAAAAATATATCACGGAACAAGTTGGACATGAAAAATGAAAAATTAAAATAAATTTCACCTTTATTATCATAAACAAAATCAAAATTCCAGAATTCCAAATTTACATTTAAAAACTTTAAAAATAATATTGAATAAAATCTAAATAATTGTTTATACGTGTTGGGTGCAAAATGTATATGGCGAAAGTGTTGGGTGCAAAAAGTATATCATGGAACAAGTCGGGCATGAAAAATGAAAAATTAAAATAAATTTCACCTCTGTTATCATAAACATAATCAAAATTTCAAAATTCTAAATTTACATTTAAAAACGTATAAGTATATGACGGAATTGTTGGGTGCAAAATGTATATGATGGAAGTGTTGGGTGCAAAATATATATCATGGAACATGCTACACATGTGAACCCGTCACTCCGCCAACCCGCCTACAAAATGTATATGGCGGAAGTGTTGGGTGCAAAAAGTATATCACAAACAAGCTGGACATGAAAAATGAAAAATTAAAATAAATTTCACCTTTATTATCATAAACAAAATCAAAATTCCAAAATTTCAAATTTACATTTAAAAATGTATAAGTATATGACAGAATTGTTGGGTGCAAAATGTATATCACGGAAGTGTTGGGTGCAAAATGTATATCACGGAACATGCTAGACATGAAAAATGAAACATGTGAACCCGCGACTCCGTCAAAACTCTGTAATTGTTGGGTGCAAAATGTATATGGCGGAAGTGTTGGGTGCAAAAAGTATATCACTGAACAAGCTGGACATGAAAAATTAAAAATTAAAATAAATTTCACCTTTATTATCATAAACAAAATCAAAATTCCAAATTTACATTTTAAAACATTAAAAATAATATTGAATAAAATTTAAATAATTGTTTATATTTGTTGGGTGCAAAATGTATATGGCGGAAGTGTTGGGTGCAAAAAGTATATCACGGAACAAGCTAAACATGAAAAATGAAAAATTAAAATAAATTTCACCTTTATTATC
The DNA here is from genome assembly GCA_000966675.3 of Picea glauca. Lineage (NCBI taxonomy): Eukaryota > Viridiplantae > Streptophyta > Pinopsida > Pinales > Pinaceae > Picea > Picea glauca. The sequence goes on along the minus strand of JZKD02S0444443.1, from coordinate 62,785 downwards.
ATAAACAAAATCAAAATTTCAAAATTCCAAATTTACATTTAAAAACGTATAAGTATATGACAGAAGTGTTGGGTGCAAAATGTATATGATGGAAGTGTTGGGTGCAAAATGTATATTACAAAACATGTTGTACATGAAAAATGAAACATGTGAACCCGCCACTCCGTCAACCCTCAAATCTGTAATTGTTGGGTGAAAAATGTATATGGCGGAAGTGTTGGGTGCAAAAAGTATATCACGGAAGAAGCTGGACATGAAAAATGAAAAATTAAAATAAATTTCACCTTTATTATCATAAACAAAATCAAAATTTCAAAATTCCAAATTTACATTTAAAAACGTATAAGTATATGACGGAAGTGTTGGGTGCAAAATGTATATGACGGAAGTGTTGGGTGCAAAATGTATATCACGAAACATGCTAGACATGAAAAATGAAACATGTGAATCCGCGACTCCGTCAAAACTCCATAATTGTTGGGTGCAAAATGTATATGGCGGAAGTGTTGGGTGCAAAAAAGTATATCACTGAACAAGCTGGACATGAAAAATTAAAAATTAAAATAAATTTCACCTTTATTATCTTAAACAAAATCAAAATTCCAAAACTCCAAATTTACATTTAAAAACATTAAAAATAATATTGAATAAAATTTAAATAATTGTTTATATTTGTTGGGTGCAAAAGGTATATGGCCGAAGTGTTGGGTGCAAAAAGCATATCACGGAACAAGATGGACATGAAAAATGAAAACTTAAAATAAATTTCACCTTTATTATCATAAACAAAATCAAAATTTCAAAATTCTAAATTTACATTTAAAAATGTATAAGTATATGACAGAAGTGTTGGGTGCAAAATGTATATTACGGAACATGCTGGACATGAAAAATGAAACATGTGAACCCGCCACTCCGTCAACCCGCAAATCCGTAATTGTTGGGTGCAAAATGTATATGGCGAAAGTGTTGGGTGCAAAAAGTATATCACGGAACAAGCTGGACATGAAAAATGAAAAATTAAAATAAATTTCACCTTTATTATCATAAACAAAATCAAAATTCTAAAATTCCAAATTTACATTTAAAAACGTTAAAAATAATATTGAATAAAATTTAAATAATTGTTTATATTATTCATTAAGTAAAAAGTGTTATAGCATTATATAAATTACTATAAATCTTGATACAATGTTATGATATTCTATAAATTACTCAGTCTCATGTATATGACGGAATTGTTGGGTGCAAAATGTATATGGCGGAAGTGTTAGGTGCAAAATGTATATCACAGAACACTCTGGACATGAAAAATGAAAAATGTGAACCCGAGACTCCGCCAACCCGCGACTATGAACCCGAGACTCCGCCAACCCGCGACTATGTAATTGTTGGGTTACATGTGTTATGTATTAGATATTTCATGTACTATCAAACTTAGATACTAGGAACCTTCGTTGAAGTACCAAACATTAATAATTTTTTAGAAATTTCAAATAAAACTAATTCGGGAATACTAAATTCTGCATGGATACCACATGTACTGCAACTTGCAACCCACACATTTACTCTCGTTCCAACCTAGCAGGGACTACTGTCATGCAGCACTTGTTTTTTATTGGATTTTGTTTTATATCAATAACTCTCTTATTCACTATATCAATTTGTTTCACATCTATAAATGTATTAAAAATTTTGGTTTAACTCTATTACTGAGTATATCACTTTGTTTCATATTACTAAAAATGTTGTATTAAAAATTTTGGTTTAACTCTATTACTGAGTATATCACTTTGTTTCATATTACTAAAAATGTTGTTTTAGTTGAGTTAGAATTTATAAAACTTGCTTTTGAATTCCACTTTACTAGACTTCTACTTCTATTTTTATGTTTATAAAATAATAAAATTAACATAATAATTGTAACATATTTCTTCCCTTTTATATAGATTAGACTTCTATTTTTATGTTTATAGAATTATATTAAAATCAACATAATAATTGTAACATATTTCTTCCCTTTTATAAATTAAACTTTATTGTACTTATCTTTTACTGCTTATTATTAGTCCTGCAGCATGGACTATAGCAATCGCTAACGCATTGAATCATTATTAAAATAGTTTGACTTTTAAAAATTTTGTTTTTTCCCAAGTTTGACATAATAGTTGGTATTTATTTAATTAAATAATAAAATTAATAATTTTTATCTGAATTATTATTGGATAGAAACTTTATACTCTTATTGCAAATGCGAGGGTGAGGTTCTCAATTAAAACTTTATTCATAAAGTTTAACTTTATAGGACAAAAAATAATGATTTTTAAGCAAAATACAATTCATCGTCGTCTCTTTTTCCATCCAATCCCGGTAACTGAACCTGCAAACATAAAAACAAATGTTCATTGACATTCACCAGAAAATCAATCAAATGCATGGAAGGGATAACATGCGAGCAACATCGAGATGGAGGGGATGGCAAAGGTCTTGCAGAGGGAGAATTCCAGTGCCTTCTTATTGATCAAAGGGAACTCCACGAACTGTGCGAGCTTGGAGAGAGCCATGGTGTCTCGTAAGGGATCCATAGATGAAATAAGACGCATGTGTCCGAGAAAATGTCAACAAGCATTGCATGATTACCAGAGAATCATGCGTCGAGCAATATTCGACGTTCAATAAACAACTCAGTGTGGAATAATTACAAGGTCGTTACTCGCAGAAATGACAACAATGGCGAGATCCACTTAGAAATGTGTCAGATAGATATGTTTCCAACCAAGGTTTAAAGAATGGGGTCATTGATTTTTTTCTCATTCCCAAGATCTCATCGCTTTGTTAATTTTTCTTTAAAAAAGGATTGTAGACTAATTATGTTGAGAGGCGTTCGATGATGATTTCATTGATTAATTAAAATGTGTTTGTATAAAAATATTCTATAATCGTCGAATGAAAATCAATTCGTATGTCTTCTTCCTTTTTCTCAAACTTTCCTGAGAGTATTTTTCAATAATTTACAAAGAATGCCTTTGATAATCCGCGGAACAATTATAAAATTGTATTCATTTTGAAATCTATATTCATTTTACAATTGTATTCATTTTGTAGTCATATCTAGCAGAAAATGATGTCGTCCTTCTGATGAACGACATCTACAACATTTTTCCAGGCCTTGACTTGCTCATCATTGAAAATTTCAAGAGAATGCGGGAACCTGCACAACATTAGATTAAAGTGTTTCATTTGTAAATGCGGAAACACAAATATCATATAAGACGATCAATAAATACGCAGAAAAGAAACACAAAGATTTACGTGGTTCACCCAAACATTGGGCTACGTCCACCAAGCATAGGTATTGGTTGTCTTATTATTCAGATCAAGGAGATTACAGCAACTCACTCACTCACATTTCACCATTTCCTCAATTCCCCTTTATGCCTCTACGGTCTTACATCAATAATGAACAAAATTAGATTAGTTACATAACTATTTTCTAAACTTGTGCATTCATACCAAATTGGTATATTTGGTTGAACAAACTACTACAAAATAGGCTCCACTAAATCTTCTCATATATATCGATTCTGGGAAATTCGTTGGCATATTCAACAATATCCACCTTGACAACAATTAACCTGATACCTTGCTCCTTCATTTTGTTCATCACCTTTTCTACAAGCCAAGAGAAGCCAAGCACCATCATAGCTTCTCTAACAATATTGATTTTGTGAACATGTCTGCACAATTCTCTTTTGTATGCACTTTCTCAAGAGAGACTCCACGTTCATCGATCACCTGTCTTACAAAATGGTACTTGATAGGTATATGTTTTGTTTTACTATGGTAGGTTGGATTCTTAGCCAAGTGAATAGAACTTTGACTATCACAAAGTAACTTTACTTTGTCCTGCATCCTTCCAAACTCACCAAACAAACCTTTCAACCAAACTGCATCTTTGCAAGCATGTGAAGTAGCTACATATTATGCTTATGTAGTGGATAAAGCAACAATGTTTTATAGCTTTGACATCCAACTAATAGCTCCACCTGCAAGAGTAAGTACATACCCTGAATTCGACCTTATCTTGTCCAAATCACCTGCAAAATTAGAATCAACATATCCACAGACTAACTCACGACCATTGTTATAGGTGATATAGTAATCACGTGTGCCCCTCAGATACCGAAGCACCCATTTCACTGCTTCCCAATGCTCTTTACCTGGATTTTCCATATACCTGCTGACAACCCCAACTACATGTGAAATATATGTCCTTGTACTAACCATCGCATACATTAAACTTCCTACTGCATTAGCATATGGTATTCGAGACATATATTCCTTTTCTTCTTCTATACTAGGACATAAACTTGAAGAAATCTTAAAATGGGAAGCCAAAGGGGCTGAAGCTGGTTTCACATCGTTCATACCAAACCTCAAAAGTATCTTCTCAGCATACTTTTGTTGTGACAACCAAAGCTTACCATTCCTCATGTCTCTGAATATCTCCATGTCTAAAATCTGCCTTGTTGCTCCTAGATCTTTCATATCGAACGTCCTAGCCATCTGAGCCTTTAACCGGTTGATCTCATTTATACTTTTGCTTGCTAAAATCATATCATCAACATACAATACTAAGATAATGAATATGTAATTATTCAATTTCTTAAAGTAGACACAATGATCATACTCACTCCTTGTATAATTCTGGCTCACCATGAAAGAGTTAAATTTATTGTACCATTGTCTGGGCGACTGCCTCAGACCATACAATGATTTCTTGAGCCTATAAACAAATTTATTACTTTGATTCTGAACGAACCCTTTAGGTTTTTCCATGTAAATTTCCTCATCCAAATCTCCATGTAAGAAAGCAGTCTTAACATCTAGTTGCTCCAACTCCAAATCAAGCAATGCAACTAATGCTAACACAATTTGAATTGAAACAGTCTTTACAACTGGTGAAAAAATCTCATGAAAGTCAATACCTTATTTTTGAGAATATCCTTTCGCAACCAGCCTTGCCTTGTACTTTTCCACCTTATCATCAACACCCTTCTTCAGCTTGTAGATCCACTTTCAACCTATAGTTTTTCTGTCTCTTGGAAGTTCTACCAGGTCCCATGTGGCGTTCTTCTCTAATGCCTTCATTTCATCCTTCATTTCTTCTTTCCATTTATCATTGTTAGAACCCTTCACAGCTTCCTAATAGCACGAAGGTTCATCATCATTAGTACTCAAAGAAACTGATGAAACAAAATCATCATACCTTCTTGGAGGATTTTTGACCCGTGTAGACCTCCTTAGGGAAGTTTGTGGCTCATCCACATTCTGTTGATTGTTATCATCAACAATGTCTTCCTCTGCAGGAAACTCTTCATGAACATCTTCATAAACTTGTTCATGTTCACTTTCATCTGTATTTGAATTGGTTTCAAACTGAATCTGTTGATACTTAGGTACTTCTTCCTGCTTCATTTGAACATCTACATCTGATTTGATAAGAGATGATTCATCAAATATTACATCTCTGTTAATGGTGATCTTGTGGGAAGTAGGATCCCACAACCTGTACCCCTTAATACCATCACCATATCCAACAAAGATAAGTCTTTTTTATTTTGGATCTAATTTAGAACGTTGGTGTTTCGGAATTAGAGCATAGGCTTCACAACCAAAAACTTTAAGATTATAATAATTACAAGGATGACCTATCCATACCTCTTCTGGAATTTTGCACTCTATTGTTGTTGATGGTGATCAATTCATCATATAACAAGCTATAGTTATTGCTTCTGCCCATAGTTCCTGCTGTAAATTGGCGTTACTAAGAATACTCCTTGCTCTCTCTAGAAGAGTCATGTTCATGTGTTCAGCAACTCTATTTTGTTGAGGAGTATAGGCAATGGTTTTATGCCTATCAATCCCAAACTCCTTGCAATAGTTCTCAAATTCCATTGATGTAAATTCACCACCATTATCAGTTCTTAAACATTTAATGGATCTACCAATGCTCTTTTCCACTAAATCTCTAAACTGCTTGAAAACTGTAAATACACCAGTCTTACTTTTCAACATATAGACCCAAACCTTTCTAGAGAAATCATCTATAAAAGTTACAAAATATGATGATCCTCCATATGAAATAGTAGGGGATGGTCCCCAAACATCAGAATGGATATAATCAAGGATTCCTTCACTGGTGTGTCTTCCAGTTTTAAATCTCTGCCTATTATGTTTTCCATAAATACAATGCTTGCAGAAATCTAACTTTAAATACTTTAGACTAGGAAGTAACTTACGATCAGTTAATACCTTTAATCCTTGTTCGCTCATATGACCCAATCGTTGATGCCACAGTCGAACAGAATCACTGTCCTTCTCAGATATCGTTGTCGCATGATCTGACTCAACTCTTCCTTCTAATAGGAACAAGTTACCAACCTTCTTCGCTCTCATAACTAGTAGGATTCCTTTGTAGACTTTCATAACTCCACCTTGAACAATACTCTTATATCCTCCAATGTCTAAGAATCCCAAAGAAATTAGATTCTTCCTAAGCTCAGGTACTTGTCTCACATTAGTTATTATTTTAACAGTTCCATCAAACATCTTAATTCAAATGCTACCAATTCCCACAACTTTACACGAGATATCATTTCCCATGTAAACTATTCCATCATCTATAGACTGGTAAGTAACAAACCAATGTCTATGAAGACACATGTGACTTGAAGCACCAGAATCTAGTAACCATTGTTGATCATGATGTGAACCAATACTAATTGATAAAACTTCATCAGTCATACTTGAACCTCTTGTTGAACTTGTTTTGGTTGCATTTTCTTCCTTCATCTGCTTTGGAGGGTCTTATTTGGAGGCTTGTTGTCGCTTCCAGCAATCCTTCTTCAGGTGTCCATATTTGCCACAAAACCAACACTTAAGTTTTCTCATCTTTCCCTTCGACTTTGACCGAGAGAAATCCCTCTGACCGTTTCCTCTTTCTTTAGGTCTGCCTCTGACCATCATCGCCTCAGATGTAGAGGTTTCTAGATTGGATTTCTTCCCTGTTTCCTCAGACAATAAAGCTGCAACAATGTCATCAAAATCAATACTTTTTGTTGAACTGAAACTAATAGAGGTAACAAAGTGATCCCATGACGCAAGCAAAGTACACAATAATGTAAATGCCTTATCTTCATATTCGAATTTCACTCCCATGCTAGTCAATTGAACTAAGAGAGTATTAAAAGTATTTAAATGATTAGCTATTTTTGTACCTTCCTTCATGCACAAACTGTACAATTGTCTTTTCAGGAAGATCTTGTTCATCAAGGATTTCGTCATGTACAGGCTTTCCAGCTTCATCCACAAACTGGTTGTTGTCTTCTCCAAGACAATATTGAATAGAACATCGTCGGCCAAACACGAGCGTATGGCACTCAGTCTCTCACATCCATCTCATCCTAGTCATCATCTGTTATGGTCGTGGGTTTCTTTTCTTTTCCCAAAAGCGCCTTCACCACGCCTTATTGCACGAGCAGATCATGCATCTTAACCTTCCAGGTCTCGAAATTGCACTTGCCATTGAACTTCTCAATTTCAAACTTAGCACTCTGTGTCTTTTCCATTAGAGGAAACATTCCAAAAAACACCACTGCTTGTAATAACCAAGGCCCTTTGAAAAAATAATGTGGAGGAATAATGGTTTAAACTTTACAAGGTTTAATGAAAGATTTAATAAAAAATCCTTTTACTAACCTTTCATTTTATTTAAAAAATAAAAAATAACAAAGGTCACCTTTTTAACCATTATTCACTTTGAGATAATTAAAAAACACTTTTTAATTCCTCCACCTTTACTTTTTACCTTATACCTTTACTTAATCCTTTTACTCCATAAAAAACATTTTACTTCATTCACCCACGTTGACGTGTTCACGCTTTTAAAAAAGAAAATTCATTTTTTTTGAAAAAACCCAAAATTTCTTCATACCTTTCATACTTTGTAATTTTTCAAAAGAAAAGAACACCATGCGAATGTTGAATAGGAGTCGTCGCACCTCTCGATACACCTAGAGTGCAGCGATCTTAAAAAATATATGCATTGTACCACACAACTGGACTGCGACGATTTCAGGTTTTCAATTGCACGTGAAGTTTGACTAATATGACGCCGCACCCTTCTAGAGAAGGGATCTGCGGTGATGTTGAACTAGACGTACCTCACACAGATTTCACTCCTAGGGCTCCTCCGAGAATTTGACGTTCCTCCAACCAGCTCGTATACCACTTGTTGCCTTTGTAAATGCAGAAATACAAATATCATATAAGACAATCAATAAATACGCAAACAAGAAACACAGACATTTACGTGGTTCACCCAAACATTGGGCTACATCCACCAAGCATAGGTATCGGTTGCCTTATTATTCAGATCAAGGAGTTTACAACAACTCACTCACTCACATTTCACCATTTCCTCAATTCCCCTTTATGCCTCTACGGGCTTACATCAATAATGAACAAAATTAGATTAGTTACATAACTATTTTCTAAACTTGTGCGTTCATACCAAATTGGTAGATTTGGTTGAACAAACTACTACAAAATAGGCTCCACTAAATCTGCTCATATCTACTGATTCTGGAAAATTCGTTGGCATATTCAACAAAAAGGTTTCTATTATCAATCTTCTTTCAAGAGGAACTGCATGCCAAAGCACTCTAAATTTATTTCATCAGAGGGAGGGAAGGAAATGCAGATGATGAGGAGAGTGTACCCGATGGCTTACTGTGAGACTGTATTGGCCTTTGTGAGACATATCAAACCATGTACATACAAAATAAATTTCATACATTTTCAAATTGGGCAGGGACTAAATTGCAACACAACCCTTGTTATACTTTCTTTTTATTATGTCTATATCACATTATTAATAAGATTATAATAAAATAATTATTTTATATATAATTTATTACAAATAATATTTTTTCTCTATACAATTTATTACAAATTATATTATTATAGTAACCCATTTCTTCCCTTTTCACCACTTATTAGTCCTTACCATGAGACTATAGCAATGAGTTTGTTTTTGATGTGACATTAATTTGCTTTTGACCATCAATATGTGTATGCAATGTAATGTTTAACATAGGAAAACAAATATATTTTTTTGGATATAATAAAAATATGTATGTTTCTCCTTTATAATTGGTTGATAAAATTGAAGTGTTATTTCTCCCTTCACGTCTTTCAATATTTAGAATTAATTACATAATCAATGAATTTCACCAATCACCACATCTAATCATCATGTATTATAAAGATGTAATCAACCCTAATCTAGAATATCAAAATTATCTATCTGTTTTGCCAAGTGTAAAGAAAAAAATAAGCATTGCTAAGATAAGAACAAATTCTCACGAGCTC
>JZKD02S0444443.1:21021-47431 GCA_000966675.3 Picea glauca | reverse complement strand
ATCTCCCTCTTCAACTTTGTTGTCTCTGGTTCTACAAATCGCACCCTTGTGCTTCAAACCTGGCACACACGCTCATTTAAGCGTAAAAACTTGGCACCGGGCGCAACCGCGCCAATAGTGCAAACTGTAGGACGGTTAAGACGCCTCCAGCCCCTAACCGCCTCGGCACTCGGTCATATGACCCATGCGACCTTGGGCTCGGTGAAAAAGTGGTTGAACCTTTTAAAACCGTGCAACCAATTGTAACTCCCGCGCAAAGTAAAACCGCGCGTACACATTGCAATATGTTCAAACGCATATAATATAACCACGGGTTATCAAACCACGTGCAAATGTTTAACCCGGCGCCACATACAAATACATATAGTTTAAAACTTTGGGTTTATTACATACATCCACACCATTCACATACGGTGGTTATAATATATGTGTTGCGCACGGGTATTAACATATCAACACACGGTTATATGTGTTGAACTATGGAACCATGGGTCGGGGCTTAGGCCCCGGCCCGCGCCCTTTTCCAAAACAAACAATATGTAACTTTAAATGAAATGTGGCCCGCCTTATTAACAAGGAACATTGGCGGGAATGTTGGTTATCGGAGTGCTATGAAATCGTTTGGCTTGTCGGGAGGTCCGGGGGTCGAACCCCGCGGCCTCCATATCATTTTACATATATACATCCATATAAACCAACCAGATAGTGACACGTGGCGCCAATGGGTTGGGCAACGTGTCCACACATTATTGGCTACAAATGACATGTGTCAACACCCGATTGGGAAACCACCATCCAATAAAAATATGCCACGTCATCAAACTGCCATGTCATCATGATGGTACGGCCCTCCATGTGGCCGTACGGACTGTACGGATAGGTACAGTCAGCATCCCAAATTTTTGCCTGTTTGGCTTGGCGGACAGATCGCAATATCTCCTCCATACGGACTCCATTTTCGAAAGTAAATATACCGCCGGAATCAGGAAGACGAGATGGACGCAATGGAATTGTTTTCGTCACATTCCGAGCACTTTGAAAATTGAGCAAAATTTTGATCCCCTGATCAGTCGTCATACGTAACCATTATGGGCACATCCTTGACATAGCAGCTGGGCCCCTTGGGCATTCTATGAACAATGTAGCAGAACTCTGGGGACTCATCAAGGGACTGCAACTAGCCATCAAAAGTAATTACACAAAGATGATCGTAGAAGGGGACTCTCAAGTCATCATCAGCCTGCTGCGTCGAATTTTACATGGGACAAGCCCGGACAGCATCTCGCCCAGCTGGAGACTGTCACATGGCTTACAAACCGTTGCTGGTCTAATGCACCCTAATCAGGTTATCATTCCAACACATATCAGAAGGAAAGAAAATCAAGTTGCTGATGAATTAGCTAATCTGGGCACCAACTGGAGAGGACCAGACCTCCACTGTAATGCAGCCCGGGATCAGAATCACCCTATCCTCCTGCAATGCATTCGCAAAGCTGGAATGGTAGATGCTCCCCCGGATGGGGTGTCAGGGCGGGCGTCGTGGCAAGATCTGGGAGAAGGCATTGGGCATCGTGGCATGGAGCCACGTGATGGGCTTGTGCCACAGCCCACCACCCTACCCAGTGTTTAATTGAGCTTTAATATGGTGCGAGGGCGCATTAACGCACCAGTCCTTTCCTCTTCGCCGCGAATTTGAATGGCTTCGTCCATTATGTTTGGGACTCACTTCTGTATGCCGGCTGCAGAGCTCCTCTCATTGCAACGCAGGTCTACCTCTGTTCTTTTTCGCTGGAGCGAGGCGGTCCAGGTTATAATCCTCCACCGAGTGGTCTTAGTTTTCTCGGCCAGTTACACAAAGTTCTCCATGACTCGACCCAGGGGAAGACCGAGGCGAGGCTCTCCCTGGAATCCTCGAAGACCCTCGATCAAGCCTCTGGAATCGACCTCCACCGACTCCTCCCCTCGCCAGCAGTCTAAGATTATCCCTGTCTCTTTGCACGCCCCGCAGTTCAACTCCATGGCCATCATTTCACACACTCCAATTTCAATTTTGCGGCTTTCTCAAGACCCCTCAACGTCTTCGTCTAGCTCCATGCCTTCCCGCGACCCTCTGGGCAACCTGGGTGGTGGTCCTTCTCTTCACAGTGAGCCCAAGAGGGCAGTTCCTTGTCTCCCGGAGACCGTTGATAGGGTGCACTTCACAGAAAGCCTGTCTATCTTGCATGATCTGGTTTTTGAGCTTAGGCAAGAGGTATCAGACCTTCAATATCGCATACAAGCAACGGAAGTAAAGGTGACGAGCTTTTTTAAAATTMTATCTTCTATGCATGAGGCTTTGTTCTCGGATCCTGTCGACACCAGCCCAAAGGAGTACCCTGAGGCCGATAAAGAGGAAGCTCAGAGCAAGATGCAGAATCCAGCGAAATTAGGMCGAAAGAGGGAGGAGCGAAAGGATGACATCAAGGAACCTGCGTGCAAAGAAGAAGYTGGCGAGCAATGGGACTATGGAGCGACGTATATCGAGGAAGAGCCTTGGCCAGGAGACCTTCAAGCCACATGGCTCGGCTACCTRCCAGGTGTCTAATTTTTTGGTGTATGTCTGTTTACTTAGAATCTAGTCCTAGAAGATAAACAGTATGTTTCCTCTTGTTGTTGGTTTAACTTATGACTTGTTTGATCAAGGAACTGGATGGGTTGGCTGGACTGGTTTCCCCATGCTGGGGCAGTCCAGTAACTACAGCCTGGTCATTATTGTATTTTGGGACTCTGTTTTAGACTTTTGAAGGATCTTAATATAATCATACCTCTTATTTACAAACAAAAAAAAGAGGTTGAATAGAATTGTTTGCATTCTTGTTGTATTTTGATTAGAATGTTCATGAGTTTCATATTTGACAGGAGGGTCCCTTTATGAATAAAATTAAGAATGACCTTAGAATCTCCAAGAATAGTGAGGGAAGGAATCCCAGCTCTTCTTGCTAACAACAGGCCTTGATACATGGCATACACTTCTGCTTGGTTATTGGTTGTGTCGCCTAGGCTCCAAGAAAAAACAAGCCCGGTATGACCTCCTAGGGAAAGAAGAAACCCACCTACACCTGCCTCCCCTGGGTTTCCTTTTGAGGCACCATCGAAACAAAGAACATATTCTAAATGTTTTCATTTCCAATCTGCAAAGTCCTCAGGAGATATATGAAGCTTCCATGAAGATCTAGAAAAATTAAAGGAGGGATGACGGATTTGATTGGAATGTATCCTTTGCAGAGAGGACAAGAGTTTTTTCCACCAAAATTCTCCTGCTAGAAGGAGATTATGTTGTCCTTACCACTGTCTCAATCATAAGGTTATAAATTCAGCCAAGAGACCCAAGCATTTGGATGCAACCACCTCAGAGGGAGTAAAGACATCCAAAAAAATGGCATGGTTCCTAACTAGTCATATTTTCCATGTGTTAAATTTTGGCAAAGCAAGAAAAGAATATTTAAAGGAATGCTTGAGCACCAGTGATCCGTGATAGGAGGACTACCATCGGCTGAAGAGATTGGTAATTGAGATTGGAATATTGGTTTGAGGTAAGAGGATTCCCAAGACATATGACCAAGAAACTCTAGCAAACAGATAATCAAGGAAAATATGACTACTACTTTATGCCTCTTGCTTGCAAAAAATACACCAGTGGGGTCCTCTATAACCTATTTTCTGCAACGGATCTTCATTCAGTATTTTCTCATGGCCGAGGGTCCAAGAAAACATGTTGATATTTGGGAGGTTGTGATTATTCCAAATTTTATTCCACATACTTGATCTCGGTGGGAGGGTGGAATAATCCAATAGGGTCGTGTATCCAGCTTTAATAGAGTAGGCGCCATCTCTCCAACCTCTAGTGTCTCTGGTTTCAAGATGAGAAGGTGCACAACCTTTAAGCAAAGAACAAAGGGTCTTGAAAGCTCTTGTGAGCTAATCAAGAAGATATGGAATATGTCAACTAGCCCAAATCCTCGACCGATGCCATTAAGAGATATCAAATACAGAGAGTTTGTGATTGGAAGTACACAATTGATAGAGAGGTTGCAATGAACAAAGCCAAGAAGGTCATGTATCCAACTTTAACAGAGTAGAAACCATCTCCCCAACCTCTAGTGTCTCTGGTTTCAAGATGCGAATGTTGAATTGGTGTTCAGTGCCTCCTTCGGGACTCACGACATGATCTAACAGCCTCCCATGGATCCATTAACTCTGGCGGTGATGAGTTTATCAATCACCCGCGGGTTTTGGTCTAACAGCAGCCGTACTGCCAATAAACTGGTATCAGAGCAAAAGGTTACGGGTTCGATTCCGCTTGATTGGTGTCGAGTATCTCAGTTGGTGCTGAGGGGGAGATTGTTGAATTGGTGTTCAGTGCCTCCTTCGGGACTCGCGACATGGTCTAACAGCCTCCCGTGGATCCATTAACTCTGGCAATGATGAGTTTATCAATCACCCGCAGGTTTTGGTCTAACGGTAGTTGTATTGCCAATAAACCAAAAATTCAAGTTGTGCCTGTGCAAACTGATCCACGGTGCCTGTGCAAACCGACCAACAAACTCCCCCTTTGGCATTTTAAAGTTTGAAATTAATGACAAAAACAAGTCTTGTGCAAACTATGCAAGCTGCAATTCCTGCCAACAGAGAAGGTTCACAACCTTTAAGCAAAGAACAAAGGGTCTGAAAAGATCTTGTGAGCTTATCAAGAAGATATGGAATATGCCAACCAGCCCAAATCCCTAACCGATGCCATTAAGAGATATCAAATAGAGAGATTATTGATTGGCATTACACCAATGATAAAGAGGATGCAATGAATTGGTCTGAAGAAGTGGAGGGTGCCCAATTATGTTATCTGTCCAAACACAGATTTTCTTACCATTCCCTGGAATCCAAGTTGCCTTGCTTTGAAAAATAGGCAGTGAAACTCTAAGAAGTTTCCAAATGGGGGAGCCCAAAATTCTTGGAGGAGGGGAATTGAGGCATCTAAGCCTATCCCTAGTTAAATATTTATTTAAAATCACTCTTTTACACCATTCTTGATTGTCGGTTTCCAATATCCACAAAATTTTGGATCCAAGGGCCAAATTAGAAAGGGAAGGATCTAGTATACCCATCCCCCCATTTGATTTCGTGGCATGAACCACAATCCAATTGAGTAGGTACAGATGCTTGGTGTTGGAATTCCCCCCCCTTCCAAAGAAAATTTTGCAACTCCTGAGCAATGGAAAACTTTATGAGGGCAGGGGAAAGTAGGGAGGAGAAATGGAAGATCGGAAGAACTGAGAGGATAGATTTAATGAGGACCACCTTGCTCACGGGATTGAGCCAGCGAGAACCCCAAAGGGTGAATTTAGATTTAATTTTTTCAACAACAAGGGTCCAAGTTGAGTTAGGCATATTTCAAAGGCAAAGGGGGATGCCAAGATATTTAAAAGAGGTCCAATTTTCTTCCAGAGAGAATTGGAAGATGTTTGTTATTCTAGAAGCCACCTTGGAATTGATGTTCCACACATAAATACAACTTTTATGACTGCTTATCTTCCCCCTTGATGATTTCATAAAGGTATCCAAATTCTCCTTAAATCGCTTAGCTATGATGATGGAGGCCCCTCCCAATAGAATTGTGTCATCTGCAAACTGGGAGTGATTAATTATTTTTTCTCTGTTAGTGATTTTGATTCTAGGAATGTGCTTCTCCTGTCTGGACTTACTCAAAAGTTTTCTCAAGGCTTCAGCCATCAAGATATAAATAATTGGGGATGATGGACATCTTTTCCTCGGTCCTTTGCGGAGCTTGAAGAGTTATGATGGACAATGATTACTCATAGGGGAGATACAAGGCCCACATATAGAAGAGGAAATTCATGCCAGAAAGTCAGCACCAAACCCAATTCTAGTCAGAACTACAAAGAGAAAGTTGTTCCTAACCCTATCAAAGGCAATGGCCATATCCAACTTGATGGCCATCCCCTTATCACCTCGTTCCTTGCTAGAATGAATGGTTTCTTCGGCTATAAGAATGATATCTATCATCTATTGTTTTTCTACAAAGCCTCCTTGATTAGGGGAGATTAATTTGTGTAGATGAGGCTTAATTCTGATGGAAATAATTTTTGAAATGAGTTTATAGGAGACATTACAAAGAGATATAGGTATAAATATGGCAAAGGATGAGGGATTAGACTCCTTGGGGATGAGTTCCATAAATGAGGAGTGAATATTGCCGCCCATTTTGGATTATTTCTGGACATATTGAACCATTTGAACCAGATCCATGTTGACTATGTTCCAGCAAAGAAGATAAAAATGCATTGTGAACCCGTCTGGACCCGAAGCCTTGTCTGAACTCATCTATTGAAGTTCCCCCAATAATTTTTCCTCAGTGACCGGTTGAATTGAAGACTCATTGTCTTCTTTTGTGATGAGTGTAGGGATGTTATGGAGGGGACTCTCTTGGGCTACAATATCTCCTTCTCTGTATTCTATATAGAGTTTCTCAAAGTTCTCTGTGGCTATTGATTTGAGTTGATTTTGACCTTTGCAAGTAATACCATTGACTCCTTTGATTTCATCAATTTTGTTTTTCCACGGACGACCTTTGGCTTGCCTGTGTAAAAAAAATTTGTTACGATCTCCTGCTTGAAGCCATATGCTTCTTGACTTAAGTCTCCAAGTTTCCTCTTCAGTCTACATAATTTTATGATATTCGTTAAAGGTTTGTTTCTCATCAAGAAGGAGGGAGGGGGATATGAGGGAAGTCTCCAACTTGAGTCTAGTTCCATCTAGTTTTTTCCTTATTTCCTAAATTGCTTGTTTCTCAGATGAGTCCTTAAGACGAACCCATTCTCGGAGGGCCAATTTTACTGTCTTAATTTTTTGTTCCCATATGAAGACCGAAGGCCCCTTAATCCAGGAGTTTCGGGAAGAGGAGACTAGGTCCATGAAGGAGGGATCAGAGGCCTATAGGGGGTTAAAATGGAAGGGAATATGACCTAGAGATATAGTGGGGGAAGAAACAAGGAGATGGGGCGATGATCTGAACCAGACCAAGGAAGGCTATGGGAGGAGGGGAGCAATTGTTCCTCTAATAAGAAACCACTTATGATAAATTGGTCCAATCTCGTAGCAATGTTCCCTGGTCCATGCCTTTTATTAGACCAAGTGAATATGCTCTAGGTGGGTTTAATATCCACCATATCCAAATCCGAGATTAGTTCTCCATATGTTCCCAAGAAGAATCCCTCACTATAGTCCCCCCTCGTTTCTCTAAAGCATGGAGGGTGGTATTGAAGTCTCCGGAAAATATGTAAGGAACCGATTTTGATTGATCCCACAGAGCCAAAAGAGAATTCCACCATTGGATTTTATCATGATAGACAAAGGGAATATAAATATTGTAAATAGAAAAATACTTACCCGAGGGAAGATGAGTAAGTGTCACCTGAATCCAATTTGAAAATCATGACTAGTCTAGGAGGCGAAAGAAATGTGGGTTCCAGAAAATGCAAATACCTCTAGATGCACCTCTGGAACTGACCACAACACTTGTACCTATTCTCCAAAAAAATTGAGCATCTTGTAGGGCTACCGAGTCTTGCAATTTTGTTTCCTTGAGTAGAAGAACTAGGGGAGATTATGATCAAATCAAACTTCTTAGCAAGGATTTCTTATTATTACTATCTTGTCCTCTACAATTCTAGGAAATTAGCTTCATCATTTAGAAGAGGATTTGGATTCTCCCCCCTTAGGAGGATCCAAGTCACTCTAATTCCTTAAAATGCGCGATTTTTTTTAGTGTGCCCGTCTAGGGTGCTTTGTTTTCCAGATCGATGTATTTTTTGGTTTTTGTTTCTCTTTTATGATTGTTAGTCGGCCTTCCAGGTTTCTTTGCAGTGGGTATGTTCATGGGATCTTAAATTGACTCATCTTCAGAACTTCCTTCAAGTTCCCCTTCTTCAGGGTACTCGCGGGAAGAAGGAGGGGGAATCACAGAAAGAATCAGTTGATACATTGGGTCATGAGGGATAGGTTGAGTATGATGGGGTTGGTCCTCTTCAAAAGTTTCATCTGGAATAGATAGGTTTTCATATTTATTTTTAGTTGGAATACAAGCATGTCGATTTCCTATCGATGAAGAATTCGGTGTCTCCTGAGACTTTAGATTGGAGGTAAGTCCCACATGTGTCAGAGATTTTCCTGATCATGTGGGCTTCTCTTGTTGAATTGATTGCTTGGTTGCTTGTTTCTTGTGGTGTGGTTGTTTCCATTTCTCATATGGTTCTCCTTCAAGTTGGACCACTTGAGCTTTGGAGCACCTTTTAGCAAAATGCCCATATTCTTGGCAGGTCTTGCATTTGAAAGGAAATTGCTCATAGTCAACATGTTGAAGGTAATACCAGCCATCCAGGGAGAGTTTGATGGCCTCGAGGAGGCCTTTTTCTAGATATAACTCCACACAAATGTGGGTGCAAGCATGAATACCAACTTTAGGTTTTACGTGGTCAATGTACTTACCCAGAGAGTTACCAATGGCCCGAAGAGTTCCATCATTCAAGCAATGGAGAGGGAGGAAAGGAAGGTAGACCCAGATAGGCACAACAGAAGGAATTTCATTCTTTGGATTAAAATCTCGGGTCCATATGTTAAGATACATTCCACGGGCACCCATGAAATATGGGTCACTTCTGAAGATCAGATCACGGTATGTTTTGTCTTCAAAAATAAATGCATAAAACCCCTCTTGCAAAAAGAGTGCAAAATCTTGTCTTTCAAATGTGGTTTCCAAATTTTTTCAATCTAGAGTGCCACTGAGCGGAGATAGGGCTAGACCCCAGTAAATTTCCCAATAAGACCCCGCTTGGAAAATTTTAGAGCCAAGCCTCGTGAATTGACTTGGACCAGAACAGTGGGAACCTCATCTACTTTCTTAACAAAACGAGATTGTGCGGGTTTCAAACCTTTGGGGAGAAAGTAAACCAGAGTGGTGAAGGTCGTGATGTCCGGCAGGGGAGGAGGAGGGGGGAGGGGTGCCATCTTCTCCACCGGGGGAATTCATGGTGAACGCAGGGAGGTGCAGAGCGATGAAGATTATATAGATTTTTTTACTTTCTTTAATGTTTAGTATACATCTTTTTCCAAGTTTTTTATGGTTAGTTATTTGATTAATTACAATCATTTTTCATTTCTCTTTTGTTGATTTCATAAAAAAATTAATGTTTATTATACATCTTTTTCCATTTTTTTTATAGTTAGTTATTTTATTAATTAAAATCTTTTTTCATTTCTCTTTTGTTGATTTCATAAATTTCCTATATTATCTTGCCATAAATTCAATTCATATATAAAATTGCATTTACATTATTTGATTATTGAATTAAAAGGATTAAAGTTTTCATACTTGAATGATTAAGACTAACGTGAAAAATGAAATTCTCAATCTAAATCTATCTTAATTTCAAATTTATTAAATATTGAGAGAAATAAAAAAAATTGAAATGCAAAGATTTCAAAATTATATATTTCAAAATTATATATATATGGAAAAATCTTTGTATTGATATTTCAAGAAGAAATCAAACCTAGAGATCAACTTATGTGTATTTCATTTCTTCTTGAAATATCAATACAATGATTTTACCCCGTATATATATATAGAAAATGATCTCAAATGATTATGATCTAAACATGAGATCTTTTTTTTAATTACTACAATAAACTATTAAAACTTAAAGTTTAAAAATGAATACAATAATAATAATTTAATTTTTAAAATATGAACAACTCTAGATGCAAACACTACTTTGTCATAATTTTTGCATTCGGAAGTGATTCAGTTGTCCAACTTGGAGTTGGAGTTGAATATAATAGCACTAGGAGGAGATCAACAATATTGGCATTAAGAGGAGAAGGAACTAATTCAATGCAACCTCCCCCCTCCTGCTTCCCCTACCCTTGTTCAGCACATTGGTGGTATTTTAGTTTTTGTTGATCACGTTGTAGTTGAATGCAGAGAAAATCACGAAAAAATATTGTCATCATAAAGAAGAAGACTAAATTGAAATTCAGTTGATGCTCGTGTTGTCGTTGAACATGCGAAACATGTTCAAGAAGGTAGAAGGGAAAATTAGGGAGAATAGGGATTAGGGTTTTTGTAGTGTGTCCATAGGTTTTCTATAGGTTGTATCTATGATAGGGATGAGGGTGATAGGAGGTAAGGAGGGTTTCATGTATGTCGATCCTGGAGGAAGAGGTGCTATATTACATAAAGGATCCACTAGAGAACCAACAAATATGGTTCAGCCTGACAAGCTACACACCTGAAGACAAATTGGATCCATGGAGGACTTCCCACTTAGGGTCAATACCGTTGGAAGAAGAGAGTGTATCCATCATAGGAGAAATGGAACGAGATTTATCAAATAATTGTATAAGGGAAGGCGACCTAACAAAGAAGGGCGTGACAGGAGTAGGTGGTGTATCTCCCGAAATCCTTAAATGTCGGAACAATATTTTTGCGGAGAAGTTTGATGGGTTAGATCTAAAATTCCGTGGTCATTGAAACATAATACCAACAAGTATAGGAAATTAAGTTGATTGAAACATAACTCCAAATGAGATCGGCATAGACCGTGAAATCCCATGTTACGATTTAAAACAAAGGAATGGTAGGTATCTAGAGTCTGGTTTCATTGGTGATATGTTAGAATACCAACATATGAGTGGGTCTCTAACCCCATCTCAAGATAATTTAGGGTTACAAAACTTGAAGGGTGGGAGGAAAAATAAATATCGTCGTTGTGTTGAAAAAAAGCAAGTTCCAGTAAACCTTTTTCTAGGAGAGAAGAAAAAAAACTTAATGAGATATTGGAGATGGTAGACTTGACCCTTGTAGGTCATTTTCCAGGAAGGAAAATGAGCCCCTAAACTCTAAAGGTATGGATGAAAACAAAATTTGATCCCATAGTTGGTTACACCCCTTGAGCTTTAATTATGGTAAGGGAATGGATGGTCTCGATCTTTGAGACTATGGGCAAGGTTGAAAATATTATACACAAAAGGAGGAAGTGGTGCGCACAACTACTCTTCCTACAAAAGTGGCATATAGATTTTGATGCAAGATTAACACAACTAGATATCATCTCATTCTGGGTGAGGCTTCCAGGTCTCCCTCTGGTCCCTTGGTTAGAACAAGTGTTTGAAGAAATTGGGAACACACTTGACATTTTTTGCAAGGTTGATTTGTCATTTAGAGACTTGAGTTATTTGGGTATATCCCGTATTCCGGTTGGCTTGGATATTAGCAAGGGGCTATTAGAGACTATGGAAATTCAAAGAGGTTCATATTATTTTAAATTGAGCCTAGACTATGAAGGTATCCCCTTCAGGTGTGGTTGACGACATAGTTATGGGCATATAGTAGTTTAATGAACCCATACAATATATATATATATATAAATTCAAGGTTTAAAAGATGAAATTGAGTGATGTGGAGGATGAATTAAAGGGAATTAATGCAAACTCAAAATCGAAGGAGTTTTTGGAGGTTAATGGAGCTATTGAATGTCAATATGAGGTACCTCAAGTAGATACTTTCCAATCCTTAGACACAAGCCATTCAAATATTATACGATGGAATATACCTATGTAAAAAATCATTGCTCAACGCTTCCGAGCAAACCCTTAAAGTCCACTTCATCAAATAAAAGAAATTCTTCTAAAATTTTGATTTTTGGGATCTGGGGTTAGATGTTGAAATCAAAGGAGTGGAACCCTTGAACGAATTTATACCCATCCTATATAGAATTAAAAAAACCTAAACCCATCCTTTAATTCACATTCCTATGGTAGAAGAGGGCTAGTTAGATGAAACTTCTCAAATTGGTTCATCTACAAATCTAAATCTAGATCTAGAAGGTATCGAGCCTCATAGAGACACATCTTCCAAGGAAAGTTTGAAATACAATCTCAAATCAATGAGAAAAGGAACTCATGGTTTTCTTGGGAAGGTTGCAAATGGTTTGGGTTTTTTAATAGAAAATGGAAAAACATCCCCTCACAGGGGAAGTAAATATTTTATGTCACTCACTCAAAAACAAGAATCCTCATAAATTAAACCTAGTAAACAATTGTCTTTGATAGGGGCCCTTAGAGAAAATTCCCCCAAACGGAGTTTAAATTATCTTCTTGACCCTAAATTGTCAAGGGTTGGCCAACCCCTAAAACAAATGGCCCTAAAAAGATTGGTAGAGGCAACAAACCCCTCTATCATTCTTCTACAAGAAATTATGACTAATGGAGAGAAAACTTATCAAGAAATTTCAAAAAATCTAAGTAGCTACGAATTTACTTTTATTGATGTTATTGGAAGGTGAGGGGGACATTATTGGGTGGAAGAAATTATCTTTTACCCTTACTAATTCTTAGGCATTTACCAAAATTCTAGGGACTAATCCATTCTCTCTAGATCTTAGGGAGGAAATTACTCTTCTAAATGTATATAGGCCATATGTGGGCAGGGTGGATTAGTGGGATAACTTCTTCCATATGGACTGTCTACAATTTGGGTTATTTGTGGTGGGAGGGGACTTAAATGTTCGACAAAACAAGATATTCCCACACAGGATGAACACCTTCAGTAACCACTCACACAACCAGATCAAATATCAATACATCGATGTTTTTATGTGGTTAAAACCCTCTAAGAGGGGAATAGTACATGGCCCCAGCCAATGTGGCCACTTGAGGCAACATATTCATGCAAAAGAAAAATATTTTACAAGAGAGTTTCTCACAATCAATCATCAGCAAATGATCGTCCATGCTCTTTAAATAGAGATCATGGACCAATTGGGTGTTAATTCATGGATCAATATATCTTTTAAGATTGAGGAGAATATGGTGAGTCAAATCACTCTATATCTAGAACATATCTTGATAGTCGGATTACATAATTACAAATACATACTAAATAAACACATGTTTACCTAAATACACATTAGACCAAGTTGATATTAACTAACTCCTCGGTGTCTAAATATCTTAACATCCCCCCTTAAGAAGAACTTGGGATAGGATTGAAGGATTTACAAAATTGACAGAATAGGAGAAGGAAGAAGGCATTAGAGACTAGCCCTCCTTAATGACAACTTCCTTAACTCTTAAAAATAGATCAAATTCTGGAAAACTTCACTTCTATAAGAGACTTTGTGAAAATGTCTGCAACTTGATCCTTTGTAGGGAAAAAGAGCACTTCAATAAATTGATCATGAATGAGCTTTCTGATGAAGTGCACATGTAGCTCGATGTGTTTGTTGCATTAATGTTGAACTAGATCTTTGATGATCTTGATGGCACTCTGATTGTCGCACAAGAGGATGGTAGAATTTTTTTGCTAGAATCCAAACTTTGAAAGGATATGTAGAAGCCACAAGGCTTCATGCTCTATACTCTTCTTCTATGGAAGAAATATAAAGAGCCTATTATTCCTTAAAATCCCAAGTGATAGGTCTAGAATGAAGGCTGAAAAAATAACCTTTAGTAGACTTTTGATCATCAAGGTCGTCGGCCCAATCTGAATCAATGAAAGAAACTAACAAAGGAGCCCCCCTGAACTGTAATGTATCCCAAACTGAATTGTACCTCGAACATATTGAAGTATCATTTTTTTTGCTTTCCAGTGGGTCTCAAGGTGTGTTTATATACCAGGAAACAAGACCAACAACAAAGGAAAGATCGGGACAAGTATGATTCAAGTATAAGAGGCTACCAACTAATTGATGGTACAAAGTGGCATCGACTTCAAGAGTAGTATAGGTGGCAGCAAGTTTGAGTCTAAAATATAAGGGAGAAGGGTTGGCTTAGAATATTCCATGTGAAAGCGGTGAAGAAGGTCACAAGCATACTTAGACTATGAAAGGGAAATACCTTCCTTAGTTTGCAAAACTTGGAGGCCAAGGAAATAATGCAAATAGTCTAAGTTTTTCATATTAAAAAAAACATTAAGGTTAGATTTCACATGGGTTAAAAGTTTAGGGTCACTACCAATGAGGATAAGGTCATCAACTTAAAGAAAAACTATTATGAGATGGCTTCCTACTTTCTTAGTATAGACATTAGGGTCAAAATGACATCTAGAAAATCCAATGTCAAGAAGAAAGATGTCCATTATGGCATACCAAGCTCGAGGAGCTTGTTTAAGATCATAAAGAGATTTCTTAAAGTGACAAACAAGTCTAGAGTCATTCTACACATAACTAGGAGGTTGTTCCATGTAGATTTCTTCTTGCAAATCCCCGTGCAATAGGGCAGATTTAACATACATCAGATGGACCTCCCATTTATGCGAGGCAACAAGGGCTAGAACAAGGTGGATGGAATTCATTTTGGCTACAGGGGCAAAGGTTTCATTGTAGTCAATGCCTTCAACTTGAGAGAATATTTTGGAAACTAACTAGGCCTTGTGCCCTTCAACACTTCGATCTAATGCATACTTAGTTCTATACACCCATTTTCATCTAACAAGTTTTCTTCCTTTCACAAGAGGTACAAGATCCCAAGTATCATTCACCATTAAAGAACGATATTTTTCATTCATTGTTGTGTCTCAATATGGATGGCCAGAAGCTTATGAAAATGTGTTTGGATCATGAGTCTCTAAAACTTGATCCAAAAGAGAAGGTTCTTGTTGAAACTGTGAACGTTTCTGATGTTGATATGTAGGATCACCTACAAATATGGCACAAACATTGAATTAGGCACACATGCCAAGATATTTTAATCACTTTTAACATCTCTTCTAATAATAATTTCATTGCAATGAGGTTGAAGAAGTTGGTAGCCTTTAGCATCTTCAGAATATCCAACAAAAATGCACTTCTCACTTTTAGGTTGTAATGTTTTTTCTTTTCTCATTTGGAATGTGAGCCCATGTTATACTACCAAATACACACAAGTGGCTTACATCTAGATTAGTTGTATTCCATTCTTCTTCTAGTGTTATCTTTTTAAGAGCCTTTGAGGGAGTGTGATTTACTATGTAATTTTCATTGTTGATGACTCCCACCCAATAATGAAGACTTGATCCTTTAGATTGTATCATACAATTATTCGTTTCCTTTAATGTGTGATTCTTTCTCTCAGCAACACCATTTTTTTGTGGTGTATATTGAACAGTGTGTTGCATTTGAATGCTCTGTTTAGTGCAGTAACTTGTAAATTTGTTGTTCACATATTTGCCTCCATTATTTGTTCTTAACCTTTGAAGTTGATGTCAAGATTATTTTTCTACGAGGGAATTATAGGCCAAAAACATGTCAAAAGCTTCACTCTTAAGTTCTAAAAATTAAACCCAAGTTCGTCTGGAGAAGTCATCAATGAAAGTTAAGAAGTACTTGCACCCTGAGAAAGAAATAGAAGAAATTGAACCACACAAATCACTTTGAACAAGTTGGAAATGGGTTGAGGCATGCCAAGAGGCACGTTTGTCAAAATTGTCCTGATGATGTTTGTCAAGAACACAAACGGAACAAACACCATCTCTGCAAGAAATGATAGAAATATCAGTCACCACATTTTGAGTACATAGTTGTTGCAATGAGCGATAGTTTAGATGACCAAACCGTTGTTACCAAATTTTTCTCAAGTCATTGCTATGAGGAACAAAAACTAATGGAAAATATGATGACCCAAATTTGTCAAATTTGTACAACCTGGTAATATCATCAACAATTACAGTTGTTATGGCATGCTTAGGATATTTTAAATCCTTGATTATAACTTGGTGAAGTGAAAACTCCATGGTTTTACCTTCACCTGAATGAGTGATTTGATACATTAATAGAAGGTTGTAGGAAAGACTTGGAACACACAACACATAATTGAAATGACCATTATCTACGTGAATTGTTCCAGGCCCTACAACACTAAGATATCAACTATCATCACCAACAAATATTTGGTTGGTGTTACATTCGTTAAGAACAGAAAAAATAGCTTTATCCTTAGCCATATTATAATATGCTCCAGAATCAATACGCCACTAATCAGAAGAAGAAGAAGAAGTTGGGTTGAAGGAGAAACTAGAAGTAGAAAGTGCATGTCCATGAGAAGAAGAGGTGGAAGAAGAATCAAGATTGATGGTGTGCTTCTTCATTGTTTCTTTTAAGGCCTCCATATTTTTAAAACATTTAGACTCCAAATGACCATCTCGCCCACAAAATTTGCAATGCATGTCAGTCTTCTTACTTTCAAATGTTGCTCCTTTGTCTCCATTAAGAGTAGAAGTTGCATAAGAGGGTTTGGGACCCTTGTTTTTCTTATTGTTGTGAGAATTTTGCATCTTGGGATGCTTGGATTTATCTTTATGTTGGGCCACTAAGGCCTTGTTAGATGTACCTACATTACTAATCATTCCAAGTTGCAAAAGTTTAACTTGCTCTCTAATAAGAGAATCACATAAAGACTCTTAAGAGTGGGAGATTTATAACCACTCCCTAGAGCTTCTTTGGTGGCGTAAAAGGTATATACAAAGATAGAATATGCACTACCAATCTTAGCAAGAATAACATGTATGCATTGATCATCCTTCATATCTAGTTTTCAGTCTTTAAGTAAAAGCATAAGTGTTTTGAACTTCGATAAATAATCTTCAATGCAAGGAAAATCATTGGGACTTAAGTTATTAACGGATTTTCAATCTAGTGGGCTCAAATCACATTGTGTTTACTAAACACAACTTCAAGTGTATTCCAAGCTTCATTTGGGTCATCAATTCCTTAAAGATGAAACCATAAATCATGAGAGATGGATATTATGATTAGTCCATGTGCTTCATCATTCTTATTATCCCATTTGGATTTCTTTTCGACATCAATGGGGGTTTGTTCTATTCCCAAGGTAATTCAGTACAATCCTTTACTTCTTAGTACATCCTCCATATAGGATTTCCATGAGAAGTAGTTGGTATTGTTAAGCAAAAGATCACTTGGAGAAGCCATATTAAAATATGCAGTTAATATGGATTCAAAAGCTTAAATTAATGGTCTGGATGGAAAGCTCTCGAAAAATAGGTTGTTTAAAAAAAACGACATTGAAAATGGACTTTGGATGTGAAAGTTATGTCCTTTTTAAAAAAAGGCATAAACGACAACCAAAGAGCCACATGACAAGTAGAAGTTGGTCCACATGGTGATGCCCTTCATTCTCTAACTTTGCATATAAGCTTACTTTTACAAGTAAGTTACTTATGAAGTGACACAATTTTATAAAATAATTGAGAATCACTTTTACAATGAAGTGATTTTATAAATTAAAATTGACTGCAAAAATAACTTAAAAAGAAAATATTAAATTTATTTTATAGTTTTATTAATTTAATTGAAATACATTTTGCAATAAAGCTATGAGATATCTCAAGTTTGCATTTGCATGAACTTTTTCAAAAAGTAACTTAAAAATAGATATGAACTCAAAACCTCTTATTAAATAAACCAACTTTCAACCAAGTGATATAATGCAAAACACATAAAAAATTTAATAGAGGATGGGGTTGTTGTTGTTGGAGCTTTGTCTCGAAGTGCGTGTTTACCCCCAAAACCCTTGTTTTCACATGTTCACAAAAAAACAAGCATAATTTTTTTTGGGGGGGAAATCAAATCTCAACAACAATGGGGTTAGATCTCAGTGATCTTACCCAAAAAATGCAATTTTTCTCTCTATTTATGATTTGTTAAACTCACATACAACGCAAAGAAAAGAGCATACGCAGAAAAGAAAGTGCTTTCTACTCAGTTTTTTATTTTTCAAGATCACACAAAACACATGGAAAAGAGCATACATATACCAAAAAGAGTAGAAACCTATTAATAAAAATAGAAAACTGAAATATTAACTCTGTGAAAAAAAAATGACGTATTTAGACTTTATACCTTCGAATCAGACTAAAATGGTTGTATCTTGGGAAAATGAAAACCTTTTTTAGTGAAACAAAAAGCATTTATAACTGAAAGAAGCACTCCAAATGCAATGGAATAGTCATCTCATCCCATAAATACATGAAAATAGTAGAATCCATAAATGCGTCAACACGGCTTTAAGATATCAAACAACAACGAGAATGGGTCTTCAAACAAGCTCTGACACTGTGTTCAACAAAACAAGGTACTCCCACATGGGATGAACACATTTAGTAACCACTCACACAACCAAATCAAATATCAATACACCAATTTTTTTACGTGGTTAAAACCCTCAAAGGGGAAATAATCCATGTCCCCATCCAATGTGGCCACTTGAGACAATATATTAAAGCAAAAGAAAAATATTTTACAAGAGATTTTCTCATAATCAAACATCAAAAAATGACCCTCCATGTTCTTTAAATAGAGATCATGGACCAATCGGGTGTTAACTCACGTATCAATTTAGTCGTTAAGTTCAAGAAGAATATGAGTCGCCGGATCACTCTATGTCTAGAACATATCGTGACCATCATATTACATAACTACAAATGCATACTAAAGAAACATATTTTTACTTAAAGACACATTATTCCAAGTTGATCCTAACTAAATCCTAAGTGTCTAAATATCCTAACATTAAACTTCTCCCCTAAGAGCCTCAAAGGTATGGGGACCAATTACACAAGTGGATAGTCTTTCTAGTTATTTTATTAAAAGGTTGGAAGAAGTAGGTTTACTAGATGTTGAGCCTGCCAAATTGTCCCCAACCTAGAGGAATAAGAGATTAGATGAGGCTCATATTGCAAAGAGGCTTGATTAGTTTTTTATATCAAAATATTTTCTTGATGAAGTACCTTAGATAAAACAATGGGTTTCCTTGGGTGGGGGGGGGTTCTAACCACAATCCAGTAATACTAAAAATAACTCTTTCCCAAGAGAAACCTATAAGTCCCTTCAAGATGAATCCAGAATGGATAAATCAATAGGAATTTTTTGTAGGATGTTATGATTTTATTGGAAAAGATCTAAGGAGAGTGGTTGAGACCTCAAGAATTACATGAAAAAATCTTGGATCTTTCAACACAACATTTCTTTCTCTAATTCCTGAGGATGATAACCCAACATTATTTGAAAAAATCAGGCCAATTTCCTTATGCAATTGTATATATAAATTCATTCCAATGTAATATTAGAAGACTAAAAAGGATCTTATCCGGGCAAATCTCTGATGAACAGTTTGGGTGTTTAGAGAGAACACAAATACATGAGGCAGTAGGGATTGCTCAAGAAGGACTCCATTCAATAAAAGTATAGAATCAAATATTTATGGTGGTCAAAGTGGATCTATGCAAAGCATATGACAGTGTAATTTAGTTATATCTTAGACTAATCCTCATTCATCTAGTTTTTTGTCACTAGTTTATAATATGGGTAATGAATTGCATTGCTTCTATATATTTTGATGTTTTGATAAATAGGGAAACATCTCCCTTCTTTGAGCTACGAAGAGGCCTTAGATAGGGTGGCCCCTTATCTACTCTCCTTTTCCTTTTAATTATTGAAGGTTTGAATAGGTTGTTAAAGTAGGCTTTTTAAAATGGTATTTTCAAAGGAGTCAATATATGTACATTCTACAATATTGCTCACTTATTGTTTGTTGATGACATACTAATTTTCTATGATGGATCTAGAAGGGTTGTTGAGAAATTTAGAGATATCATGGATTTATTATATTAAGCGACATGTATGAAAATAAACCTACAAAAATCAACAATCTCTCCGTGAGGTATTTCTACGTAGGAGAAGACCTTCATTACTCAAATGTTTCCCTACCATTTGGTAGACCTAGATCTTGGCCTTAAATACTTAGGGTTTCATTTGAAGCCAAATATACATAAAAAAAGGTGATTGACAATGGTTGATGACCAGAGAGGAAAAAAATCTCAATACATGGTGTAATAGGTGGATTTCCTAAGGGGTCGATTGGTTCTAGTCAAAGTTATCTCGGAAGTGATCCTAGTATATTGGATGTCGCTTAAATGGATTCCTAAAGGAGTTTTGGAAGTTATAAGGTGGTTATGTTACAGATTCATATGGTCCAAGAAACAAGAGAAAAAAGGCTTTGCTTTGGCCTCATGGAAGAAGTTATCCCTACTAAAAGCAAAAGGAGGTTGGGGTCTAAAGAGCCCATTTCTCTTTTCAAAAGCCCTTGCAACAAAAAATGTTTTGAGGTTAATCCAAGAATGTGGGTTGTGGTTCCATATTGTTAAATCCAAATATATCACCCCAGATACTATGGAGGAATGGATTAGGAATCCTATTAAACGAGTCCAAAATGCTTCAATAATAAGGAAAGCAATCAACTATGGTTTTTTATTTTGTTGGAAACCATTTGCTTTGGCAAGTTGGTAAAGAATATAGAGTGAAAATAGATTTGGATCCATGGGTTAGCATTAAACGAAGGCACAAACTATCTCCATATGTGATTCTTGAGCTACAAAGTAGAGGTTAGTGAACTATCCCAAGACAACCATTTGGCATCAAGTTTGGATGTTCTGGAGGGAGTTAGGTCTTGGGGAAAAGAATGCAGGTGAATCGTAGAGATACATGGAAGTTTTAAAATATAGAAATGTCAAAAATATAGAGAAGGATGATCAGTTGATCTGGTCTCTAAACCCATTAGGGGTATATTTACCAAAAATTGGATATAACGCACTTGCTAAGAAGGGAAGGGAGGATCAACACATATGGTGGTGAAAAGTATGATGGAAACTAAAGAGCCTATCAAAAGATAAAATTTTCATGTGGTTGATCTTAAAAAAAATAGGGCACCTACTTGGGATATACTGCAAAAAATAACTTTTGTTGGACCTGGATGGTGCAGTCTATGCCAGCAAGAGGAAGAAACAAATGCACATTTCATCATGACCTACCCTTACACAAAGGAAGTCTAGATCAAAGAAGTGAAAAGGATGATAGGGTATCAAAATGTCTAAGTAGGAGATAACGTTGAATAGGATTTTAGGATTTGGTGTGACAACAAGGACACAAAAAAAATTAGTGATTTCCCTTAAACATTGTTTGGGGTGTTTGGTTGGCCAGAAATTTGAAGTTGTTTGAGAACAAAGAGACATTACCTTTAAAATGTGTTGTTCAAGCTCTAAACATTTTAAATGCATACCCAAAATTTTAGGACAATAAAATTACACATAACTACAAGGACAAGAAAAATAATAAGTACATTCCCTAGGGTTACTTTAATGGAGCCTCTCAAGAGATCCCACCCAAGGGTGGAGTAAGAGGAATTTTTTTATATCTTCAACTCATGTCATTTCATTCAAATATGGAATTGGTCAGGAAACAAATAATTATTGTGATTTGATGAGTCTAAAACTGGTTCTGAGGTTGGCTCATGAGGCTAGAGTCGCAGATATTCAAATCTTTCAGGACTATCTTCTAGTAATATAATGGATGCGCAAGGAAATAGTGTTGATGAATTTTACATTACAACCTCTATATAATGATGTGTAATTACTTCTATCAATTTTCTCACACATATCATTTTCACACATCTATAGGGATAGAGACAAGAATATAGTAGATAGACTTTCAAAAGCTAAAACAAGGTTGTATTATAGAACTTGTTTGGTCTCATAAAATCAACAGAAGACTTTTTCTGAATATGCTATTGAGCCTTGGCTTTATATCTATTATGATTACTTTTTAGTTTCATGTATAAATATGGATATATGTGTCGACAGAAAAAAGAAGAGCACTTTATTTATGGATTTTTTGAGTTGA
Source organism: Picea glauca (assembly GCA_000966675.3). Classification (NCBI taxonomy): domain Eukaryota; kingdom Viridiplantae; phylum Streptophyta; class Pinopsida; order Pinales; family Pinaceae; genus Picea; species Picea glauca. The sequence goes on along the minus strand of JZKD02S0444443.1, from coordinate 25,646 downwards.
TAAAGAAAATGTATTTTGATCTAATAAAAAAAAAAACTGGATTTTTTGAGTTGATAAAGAAATTTTTTGAGCTGATAAAAAAAATGTATTTTGATCTAATGAAAAAAAAAGGATTTTTTGAGTTGATAAAGAAATTTTTTGCGCTGATAAAAAAAAATGTATTTTGATCTAATGAAAAAAAAAAAAAACTTTAATATTTTTTAGTTACGATATATAAAACATAGTGAAAAAGAATATAAAATATATAAAAAATCACATATTTTAAGAACTTTTTAAACGTTGCAAACATGTAACATATTTTAAGAACTTTTTTAAATGTTGCAAACATGTGATATATTGTAATTTTATTCATATAAATAAAATTACAAAAATCACACATCAAATTACTCTATAAAATTATTACACAACACATATAGAATCTTTAAAAACTCTAAAACAAAATGACCATGGATATGACTTACGAATGGCATTTAAACAAGTTAGGCATGCTTGACATGAGAGTCTACAAGGTTGAGATTTTTTGAGAAAGTAATTTTTTAGTAAGTGATGTTAAAAAATTATACAATATTTTATTTTGAATATTTTATTTAAATTATAATATTTAATAATTATTATTTTTATTTTTATTTGATAAAATGATGACGATGATTATTATTTATATTTAATTGAATTATTCTTAATTTATTAAACTTTAAAAAAATAAAATAAATTTTTTTTTTTAATGAAAATTTTCTTTATTATGGTATCATTTGATTGTAAAGTAAATTAAGATACTTGTGAAATAATGGGATTTTCTTTGATTGGAAAGTGAATAATTCAAAATGAGGGATTGCAAAGTGACTAACTGGATTGATTTTAAAGTTTTGAAGTTTTAATTTATAAAAGTGATTATGTTTTTAAATTTAATTGGAGTAAAAGAAATAAAATATAGTTTATAGTTGGGAATAAAGGAAATATATAATATTTAATTATGAGATGGAATATTTATGAGAATAATACTTTTTCACGGTTTTGAATGTAATAATACTAATACTTCTCTGTGATTTTGAAGGAGATATTTTATTTCTAACATTATATCTCTAATAATATTTATCTGTCGTTTTTACCTTTTTTTACTAGAATAATCTATGTAAACCACAATACTTCTTTATGGTTTTGAGTTATGGGTCTCTCGGTGAGGGGAACTTCTCTACAGTTTTTGGAATGATCTCTGCAATTTTGAATAATTTTTAGATCTGGTCTCCTCAACTTGTTGAGCACTTGGGCGGGTGTTCATAAATTAATTATGGTTTCTTTAACAGGTTGAGCACCTGGACACCGTGAGTCATTTTTTAATTTGATTTAATTTTAATTTAAAATATATTTATAATCTAGTAAAGTGTGAAAATTAAATAGATTTAAATATATTTTATTTTTTTAAGTTTAATAAGTAAGAGTTGATTTAAGAGACAATAATTAAAATCATCGTTATCAATTAAAAAAAAATATTTTCCATTTTTAAAGTCAATCCAAAATAATAATTGTTACTTTTTTTCTCTTCTTTTCAATATGAGCACTCCACCACCTATTCCAAAAGGAGTGAAGAAAGAGACGTAAAACTCCAAATAGAGCTAGAGGCAATGCTTGATAAAAAAATATTAGACTCTTCAAAGATACCATTCAAACTCAAATAGAGGATAGATTCTTAGGGTTCAAGAGTGAATTGCAAACAATGAAGGAGAGGATTCAAGAAATGGAAAAACATAAACAATCAACCCAAGAAGAAGAGGTTGAAGAAAATCACAACTTGAGAGATAGGATTAAAGAGCTAGAAGAAAAACTAACCAACAATTTGACCCTCAGTAATCTGGAAAACAAATTGGATATCAAACCCATCAAAGAGGAAATGAATAAATTAATCGAACTAGACTATGAGCATAATAAAAGAGCCTTGAACCTCATATTTTTTGGTAAAAAGGAACAACAAGATGAGGATATGCTAGCAATAGTAAAAGAGGAATTAAATAATAAATATCAAATTGATACAACTTACCTCATAGAAGCAAAGAGGCTAGGAAAAATATTTGATCACAAAGGTAGGTTGTTCCATGTCAAAGTAAGTTGTAATGACCATAAATATAGCATACTTAGTAAATCTCTGAGCTTAAAAGGGTCATGAATATTTATAAATGAAGACCTCATTCCCGAAGACCAAGATGGATTAAGGAAGGAAGTTCAAAAGGTAAAAAAAGCCAAGAAAAAAGGAAAATGGGCAATAATTAGAAATCGGAAAGCTATTGTTAGGGATAGAGACTGGAAGGATAATAATAAATAGGAATTTGGAACACTCGAGATCCTTTTTTGGAACTATCGTGGATTTCCATGGCACAAAGGTCCTATGATAAGTTGGATCTTGAGTGATATTGATATTATTTGTCTAGTTGAAACTTGGGAGCGTGAGGAGTCTAAGGTCCCTTACATAGAAGGATTTTTATTGTGGTCGGCATGAAACAAAAAGTCTCACCATAGAGGTATAGGAGGCATAGTTTTTTATATTAGAAAGAGTGTTTCTCCTCACATTCAACTTCATAAGATCGACCCTCTCAATCAATACATTTGGATAGAAATTTCAGACACCAATGTTAAGAATATGTATATAGCAATTTGTTATTTTGCACCTATTAATTCTACTTTTTATAAGAAAAAACAATCTAGATATCAATTTTCCCTATAATAATTTAGAACAAGATATTTATAGTTTGAAAAATGAAGGTAATATCCTCCTGCTAGGAGACTTTAATGCTAGAATTGCAACTAAACAAGCTAATCTTTTAAGTATTGATTCTAACCATAATCCTTTATGGCTAGATGAGGACCTTGTTTTATATAATAGCTACAAAAGAAGTTATGAAGACCTAATTGAGAATTTGTTTAGTACTGAGTTGGTCAAGCTCTGCAACTCTCAAGACCTAATAATTTGCAATGGAGTAATGAAGTGGTCAAACTCCAGCCAGATGACTTGTATTCATGGGCTTGGTAATAGTGTCATAGATTATGTGATATATGATATCCTCATTTCCAACCAAATAGTAACTTTTGACCTTTTAAATGACCGTGAACCTGACTCTGATCATAACCTTTAACCCTAACTCTAAACGTTTCCATGCACATGAGCGTCATTGAAGAGAATTCTGATAATCAAAGGAAATTGTGTTTTGACAAAAGTGAAGTTGACCTTTTCTTAAAGGATTTAAATAGTAAATTAAATCTCCTAACTTATAAGGACAACATTGAAGAAATCGATCATAATTTTACAACTACCCTTTCCACTTCTATTAACAAATTCTCTTTCACGATGTCCTGTAAAAAGAATAATAAAACAACCAACTCTTGGTATGATAAAGAATGTAAAATTGCTAGGATATCCATTAAGGATGATTCTAATGAGTCCTTAAAACTCAATAAGATCAATACGTACAAATCCCTAATTAAAAGGAAAAAAAGGTATTATATCAATAAAAGGCAAGAGAAAATTTCACAACTATCTAAGTTGAATCCTAAGAAGTTCTGGAGCCAAATTCTAAACCACAATACTAAATAAAATAATATGATTCCCTTAAGGGACTGGAATTCCTACCTTAAAATTATTTATGAGTTCCCTAATGCCATGGACACCATTCTTATTGTCCCTACAGAGGATGAAGTTTTTTCTTTAGATGACATAGAGTTTTGGGTTAAGCGACTTGCAAATGGGAAAGCTAAGGACATTGAAGGTTACCAAGCTAAAATTTTTAAAATCGGAGGGCATATCCTTATCCCTCACATACACAAGCTCTTCAATTTAGCAGTCAAGAAGGTCTTCATTAAACCCTGGACGTAAAGATTCATTGTTCCTATTTTTAAAAATGGGGATAGAAACATTCCCTCTGATTATAGGACCATTATCATTAGCCCGATTTTAGTCGAGATTTATGGAATTATTTTGGAAAAGAAGATTAGCCTTTGGCTATAAATTTGATGCAGGAGCATCGTCAATAGCAAGCAAGCGCAAGCAGCGCCAACGCATTTTGGCACATGTTCAAAAGTGTTTAAATCGTTTTGAAGTGGGATGTGCCAAACTTAAATGAAGTAGTTAAGAAAGGGATTACTTGTGATTGTAATCAAACCTTGAGCATCCCGCTCTCATCTGAAGGATTAAGAGGCATTTATGGTAGTAAATGTAAGTAGGTAGAATTAAATTCTAGATTAGACAGTTTTAGGAGCGAAGGGAAAACTGACTATAGACACCCTCATATTGTATCATTGTAACATTATCAATTGAAAAGAGCATAGGAGAGCATAGAGGAGAAGAAGCAGAGAGTTGTGTAGAAAACACCCATGTACAGAAGTCCTGAATTAATACATGAAGCTTTGATTCAGACTTATGGTGTTGTGATATTCTCTGTGTATGCATGTTGAATATTATGCTTAGTGTTGTTTTACTCTTTATGTCATACATTTATTGTTTATGCTATGTATGTATGATTTCTCATTGAATGTCTGAAATCTGAAGAGAGGGAGAGTAAGGAATGAGTTTCAATTGTTTCTCTGTCTGAGTAAGAGTTTTCCTGCAAAGAGTGCAGCGAAATTGTCCGCAAGGTGTGCGT
>JZKD02S0444443.1:0-13307 GCA_000966675.3 Picea glauca | reverse complement strand
TGTTGATAAATATGAAGAAATCCCCATTCATGAAGACAGAGCTCATTTATTTGGGGTTTGTTATTTCTGCAGATAAGTTGAGGATGGATCCAGATAAAGTGGAGGTTATTAAGAATTGGCTATCGCCAAAGAATATCTTTGAGGTTCGAAGTTTTCATGGATTGGCTAGTTTCTATCGAAATTTCATTAGGAATTTCAGTGGAATTAGTGCACCGATGATGGACACGGTGAAGAAGAGACACAAGTCTTTTCACTGGACAGAAGAAGCTGAGAAAAGATTCAATTTGTTAAAGAGGAAGATCACGGAACAACCAATTCTGGTGTTGTCAGATTTTAAAAATACATTTCAAGTAAAATGTGATGCAAGTGGATTTGCAATAGGGGCAGTCTTGAGCCAAGAAGACAGACCGATAGCATACTTCAGCGAGAAGTTGAATGAAGCCAAAATAAAATACTCCACGTATGACAAGGAGCTCTATGTTATTATTCATGCATTGAAGAAATGGAGACACTATTTGATTCCTAAGGAGTTTGTTTTATATAGTGACAATCATGCTTGGCAATTTGTGACTCAACAGGAGAAGTTGAATCAAAGACATGTTAAATGGATTGAATACATGAAAAAATTTACTTTTGTAATTAAGCATATTTCTGGAACTGCTAACAAAGTTGTTGATTCTTTGAGCAGGAAATGTTTTCTATTGCAGGAGTTCAGAGTCAAAACATTGGGTTTTGATGATCTCAGGAACATGTACAGAGATGATCCAGATTTTGGAGAGGCATATGAAGCAGTTGAGAATCCAATTCTCAGGGACAGGAGTCAATGGGTTGAATATACGATCCAGGACGGGTTGTTGTTCAGAGGCAATCGACTGTGTATTCCAAAGTGCTCCATGAGGGAGAATTTGCTGAAGGAGAAACATAGTGGAGGATTGGCCGGGAATTTCGGTCATGACAAGACATTATCAAAGTTAAATGAGTCATATTTTTGGCCAGGAATGAGAGCAGACATCAAAATATTCGTGGACATATGTAGAATTTGTTAGCATTCAAAAGGAAAGAGGCAGAATGCAGGCTTATATCAACCGTTATCCATACCTGACAGGCAGTGGGATGCAGTAAGCATGGACTTCATATTAGGGCTACCAAGAACACAAAGAGGGTTTGACTCGATATTTGTAGTGGTGAATAGATTTTCTAAGGTGGCACACTTCATACCATGTCAGAAAACCAGTGACGCAACTCACATTGCAGATCTATTTTTCAAAGAAGTCATTCGACTTCACGGCTTACCAAGGAGCATAGTTTCGGATCGAGACACCAAGTTCGTGGGACACTTCTAGAGAACCTTATGGAAAAAGTTGGGAAAAAACTTGTCGTTCAGTTCATATTATCATCCTCAGATGGATGGACAGACAGAAGTTGTGAATAGAAGTTTGGGAGACTTGCTGAGAAGTTTGGTGACAGAACATCACAGTCAATGGGACAACATTCTGCCACAGGTAGAATTTGCTTATAATGATTCACTTAATAGGAGAACAGGGAGGAGTCCATTCCAAATTGTTTATGGGACACAGCCAAGAGGAGTTTTTGAACTGAGGGATTCAGAACAGACTGTGACTAGGAGTGCTAGTGCAGAGGATTTCACAGAAGCGATGAAGGAGCTTCATAACCAAGTTAGGGAGCGATTGCAAAAATCGAGCCAAGAATATAAGCGAAGAGTAGATGAACACAGGAGAGAAATTCAGTTCAAAGTTGGTGATTTGATTCTTGCACACTTAAGGAAGGAAAGGTTCCCAAGGGGAACATACAATAAACTAAAAATGAAGAAAATTGGACCATGCAGGATCATAAGGAAATTTGGGACAAATGCTTATGAGATTGAATTACCCGATGGGATCGGAATTTCACCGATATTCAACATCTCATATTTGTACCCTTACAAATCTGAAGCAAGAATAGGTGATGAAGAACCAGAGGTTCACTAAACAAAACAGATTCCAGTTGCAGAGAAACCACAGATGGAAAGCATACTGGACAAAAGAGTTAGTAAAGGACCAGAAGAAGGGAATATTTTGAATACTTGGTCAAGTGGAAGGGACATCCAGTTGAAGATGCCAGCTGGGAAAATGAAGCCGAAATCCAGAAGCATGGACAGACCGTGCGAGAGCTCATGGATAGGAGCCCATGAAAATTTTTCAAGCGAGGGAGTATGATGCAGGAGCATCGTCAACAGCAAGCGAGCACAAGCAGCGCCAACACATTTTGGCACATGTTCAAAAGTGTTTTTGAAGTGGGATGTGCCAAACTTAAATGAAGTAGTCAAGAAAGGGTGTACTTGTGATTGTAATCAGACCTTGAGCGTCCCACTCTCGTCTGAAGGATTAAGAGGCATTTATGATAGTAAATGTAAGTAGGTAGAATTAAATTCTAGATTAGACAGTTTTAGGAGCGGAGGGAAAACCGACTATAGACACCCTCATATTGTATCATTGTAACATTATCAATTGAAAAGAGCATAGGAGAGCATAGAGGAGAAGAAGTTGAGAGATGCGTAGAAAACACCCATGTACAGAAGTCCTGAATGAATACATGAAGCTTTAATTCAGACTTATGGTGTTGTGATATTCTCTGTGTATGCATGTTGAATATTATGCTTAGTGTTGTTTTTCTCTTTCTATCATACATTTTTTGTTTATGCTATGTATGTATGATTTCTCATTGAATGTCTGAAATCTGAAGAGAGGGAGAGTAAGGAATGAGTTTCAATTGTTTCTCTATCTGAGTAAGAGTTTTCCTACAAAGAGTGCAGAAAAATTGTCTGCAAGGTGTGCGTTGAGAGAAATCAGAGTTCGTCTCTGAAATCTCAGGAGGGATAACATTGTTCTCATTCTCGGTGCAAGTTAAGCATAGGAGCCGTGCAAAGTGTGCACTGGACGAGTAGAATCTCAAAGTTTGCAACCTGAGGGAATTGTTGAAAGACTGATGTCACAGGGAGTGCACAGAGTCGAAGAGGTTCAAATACTAGAGTGTATTTGAAGGGTTGCCGCAAGGAGTGTGTGCAGGAGTCTTTTTGAAGACTCGAGTTTGTGGTAAAAGATCGGGAGAGTTAGTGCCTTGGAAGTGTTCAAGGGGAGGTGTGAAAAAAAAATTTTCAGGTGGACAAGTTCCGTGAAAGAATACCGTGTTCATTTTGCAGGAGTTGTCAAGGAGGCATTGGACGGTCGAAATTCTCCGTGGGGAATTCGTGAAGTCCCGAGAGCCGTCAGATCTTGTAGAGGAGCAAGAAGGGTTACGGTGATTGTTTTTCTAAGTTTAAGCTTAGAAGAAATAGGGCCATAGGATCCAATCCGACGAGGGCCATTGGATCACTCGTGAATACTCATTTCGGAGATCGGAGGTTTGAAGGTGCAGAAGAATCCAACAGTGGAGAGTGGACAGGTGGCATACTTGTCGACACAGAGGTCAGACCTTCATTGACCATTTCGGGGTTTTGTGAGTTGGAGAACCGAAATTCTTGTAGCGAGATTCACGAAATCGCGAAGTGCGAAGTCCCGAAGGGGCAAAAATATTTGTGTGGGGCCAGCTATTGGTGAAGTGTGTCGGAACTCGGCATTTCGGTAGTTCGAAGGATAGGAGGTTGAGATTTTTGTCCCTAAATTCCTAAAGTCGTGAATTGCGATAAGGAATAATGAGGAGTTCGGGATCTCGACACTTCAGGTGTAAGGATACAAAGGAGACAGCGCTTCGGGAAGAGAAGTCGTGAAGTGTCGAAGATGGGCATGAGGGACATGTGGTAGAACCACAAGGTGGGCCCATGTGATAGATAGGCGGACACGCGTCATCTAGTGGAAGGAGTCAACACTCTGTTGACTTCTCACATCTTGAGAATTCGTGAGATAAGAGGACAGAGGCTCAACATTGAAAATCGTGAAGTGGGGAGTAGCGAGAGGTGATAGCATTAAGCCTAATCGGTGGTCACATGCAGAGGCACTGATAGAAAAGAGCTTAATGTTGTCACGCGTAGAGATTGTGAGTTGCGACAAGCGCCTTCAGAATTGGGCCTTGGTCATAGTGCTTTGGTCGCTTGGAAAAGGTAGAGCTTGCGCCTAGTGTTGTTCGCACAGGGGAGCTTCCGAAAGGACCTATGGATCAATTGAATTGAGATTCCAGCAAGGAATCGAAAGAGTCGATCTGGCTCAAAGGAAACAAAGAACGATCCTGTGAGCGAACTTCGGCCCGAGGGTTGGGGGTCTGCATCAAAATTCACGGTAAAAGAGTTAAAGGCCAGGATGGGTTTAGGAGGTATCATTAAACTGTGGACCATATTTTTACCTTTAGGATCAATGCAGAATAGTTCTGCAATACCAAAACCAATTGTTTTTGTTGTTTTGTTGACTTTAGAAAATCTTTTGACATGGTTCCTAGGAAAAACCTTTGGAATAGGTTGGAAGAGATAAAAGTGTCTCTCGAGTTGAGGGTTGTTGCAATAAGAATGTATGAGAACTTTATTTATAAGTTTAAAAACACTGAGGGTTGTAGATTAACTGCAATATTGGAGTCAAACAAGGTTGTCCCTTGTCTCCTACCCTTTTTGGAATATACATTGACAAGTTAGAAGATTGCTTGGAAAAAGCAGGTTGCGTTGGCCCTACTCTCACTAATATATTCATCAATATTCTTTTGTATGCCAATGATATTGTTCTTATGGCAAGGAGTCCCCATGATCTTGAAAACCAACTAAGAATCCTCAAGGATTGTTTATCCAATATGGGTATGACTATTAATATTTATAAGACTAAGGTCGTGATTATTAAATCCAATAAGATCGCATATGATATCTTCGTATATGAAAACAACAACTTGGAGGAAGTGACTTCATACAAATATCTTGGAATTGATATTCACCACAAGCTCAACTAGAATTATAACATTGAGAAAAGGATTATTGGGTGATGGAAAGCTTAGTATGGGCTTGAAAACAATTGTAAATTAGCTGATATTTGGAGTTGGGATAAGAAGAAACTCCTCTTTGAGACTCTTGTTACACATGTTATTCTTTATGGATGTGAAGTCTGGGGTTGTAGTATCTCTCGTGAATCCTGAAGAAAGATAGAGAAAATACAAAATAATTTTATAACATATAATCTCAAAATTAAAGGAAATATGCCCTATCCCATCCTCCTCTTAGAAACAAGTATCTCCCCCATTGAGAGCATGACTATGACTAGATACCTAATGTATAAGAACAAGTTAAAAAACATGGAAGACAACAGGCTTCCTAAAATTGCTTCAAATTCGAGTCGTAACCACCATCGACTCAAGTGAGGATCGCATAAAGATGCCCGGTCTTGGCTAATGTGACGGCCCCTTCGTTACAACTATGGGCAAAGCAAAAAAAAAAAAAATAATAAGATTAAGAGGCAAGAAGGCGATGACAACAACAGTTTAACCACACCACTAATGACGAATGCAAGCACGTAGTCCAGGCAACAGGCTACTACGACACCACACACAGGCACATGGGAAACTGGGCAAAATGTGCATAGACAACAAGGATAAAATGACTACTCACCCGACACAAACAAGACACACCTACAAGCTTAAAGGACAACATCCCTTCCAACACAACGGCCTTGACGAACAAGACTAGAACCTAAAGGCGTGCGAACCAAATGCATGAAGGCGTTCCACCCATGCACCTAAAGCAACTTGCCACGCTCGTCCACACTCACTCAAAACGCACCAACTCCGACCAAGTTCTCAATCGCCGCTATCCCATAGGGCGCGCCATGATCCCCTCATCAGGAATCATGTCGCCCCTAGGTGATAGATGTTTCAATAACCTTGGCACATCACATCCTATCTGGACCAACGACTCTAGATAAATCCAACGCGCTAGAAACCAAATATCGAGAGGAAAACCACACCCATACCCCAACAACAGGTCGACGAATCGCCAGAGGACGAAGACAAGGGATGACACAAGCCAAAACACGACATCGTCCATGACCCAACCAATCACCCAGTCTAAACTAGTCAATGATTACATTCTATTTTAACATGGGTTACCATTCTAAATGGAGCACGTCTAAATTACAATTAGTCATTAATGCACCCGCTAATTTAACGTTAATACAATCAATCTAGCAAGTCTAAGTAATCAATACTAGAACTATAATTATAAATACAATCTAACCTCAATTATAAATCAATTTTAGCAAGTCTAAAATTGGCAATCTAGTCCTTACTCACCAATCTAATTTTAATCACTATTACAACCTAAATGGACAATTCTATATTAATCCAAAATCTCCATCCAACTAGCCATTAACTTAAATAACAACATTAACAATCTTAAAGTAGAATTCTACCATTATAACACTTATGAACAATTAAATCTCAACATGGAGTCTAGCTATATTGACCGAACTAACAATACTAACCGTACCAAAAGATAATTGTCTATCAACATTAAGGAATCTGCTAAGAAGTGGCAATGCCATTAAAGCCATATACATTCAATGAGGTTTACTGCCATATGCATTTAATGAGATTAATGCTATAAGCCTGATCATAATCAATGTTATTTAGACCATTCAATGCAGTCGATGCCATTGTTAATCGATATCATACAACATAATTAGTACTACTAATTTAAAATAGAGGGAACCTATCTAGAACCATAATGCCATTAATAATGTTGTCAGGAAAAAGAAAAGAAACTCAGGAGTGAGAACGTCGAGCAATTAGTTAGTTGTCTAAAAAGTTGGTAAATTCATTGTCATCAACGCAGAATCAAATAGTGGGTTGTCTAACATACGGAAAGATATTGTTGTCTAATAAGATATGGTTGTCAAGTGAAAACAGGAACAAGAGTTTAACTAGAAAAATTGACCCCGTTCACTGTCTAAATAAAGATTTATTCCAACGTAAAGTCTAGCTAATTGTTGTCATGCGGTTAGCTGTTGTAAAGTCGACATTCCTGCCCATGCCATAGTTCATTTCCCACAGCAACGCTACCTAAAACCCAATGTTATCCAAGCTATCAGCAGTTACCACCACACACATTCAAAAACGCAAAGTTAAGGAGAAATGAATCATACAGACTAACCGCCAAACCGTAGCTATGAGAGTTTACATGATAGCTGAAGAAAGAAAGAAAAAGGAGGGGTCACACGACTGCTGGCGAGAAGGATACAGTCATCAAAATATAACACGCACTCAAGGAAACAAGAGGAATCATGGCTCTATAGGCTCGAATGTTGGCAGTAAAGGAGGCTAAAAAGTTACACCACAGTCAAGGGCCATCTATGGTTGTCAACTGGCAATTAAATAGCGGTTAATCAAGAAGGAAATAAAGCCTATGCATATGAGCTAGAGAATCAATGTCATTGATGATCAAGTTGCAGAAGAAATGCCAGCGAATGCACTGTAAAAAAATTCGCTTTCTTTAAGAAAATGATGTCAAAAGGGCCGTTGTAAAATGAAATCACAAGAAGATTGGTTGAGTGAAGTACTAGTTCGCGGTGTGAAGATTCGCTGACTGAAAGGGGTTTAACACTTATAAAAAGGGAACTAGCGGGGAGTGGATTACAATCGTTGTCAATAACACAAAAATGCAGTAAATACAACCTATGAAAAAGAAGAGAAAGTTGCGCGCTCTGTGTATTGAACGATGTCTAAAATTTTGTTCAATCCCAGGAGAAAAAAAAAAAAACACCGACAGCCAAATGGAAACTTCTGTTGCCTTCCAATCCAGAACTAGCAATCGCCGACTGAACATATGATATCATTCTGAAGTGTAAAACTGCTTCTGAGAATTAAATTACTTCTAGATAGTCAAATCGTTGTGGCTATTAGAATAGTTCTTCGGATAGCAAACAGTAAAATGTAATCACAGTCCAAAAACCAAACCAGCGTTGGGTTTAGTGTAATAACGTAGACGCATAAAAAAAAATGCACACGATAGTAAGAGAAACATAGGGATCCATTGGAAAAGTTGTTGAAATGATCGTAGATATTCTATCAACCCAAGCGCAGAGAAAATCCAAGGTTAAGCCCTCAAGGCACGGAGAACAAAAACAAGCGCAGAGATAAACTAATAAGGATGAAAATAAATCCATACGTAGAGGTACTTTTTGCTATAAGGCGCAAGACAACAATCATCCAAGGAAAACAATAGAGGTAGATGGCTGACAGGAGCATCCTTCGCTCATCATCCATGCACAGAAAGGCAGGGTGTTGAGATCCATAGGTCTATTAATGTCGAAGCGACAACCGTAGATCAAGCTCCTGGTCGACTTCTCAGGCATGGACTGACGAGCTAGGGACAAAGGAAAAGATAAACCGCAATCATCACAATAAAACAACCACAGGATGGTCAAGACATGCAGAGATCGAAGGCCATGGGAAAATCAACAACGAGCTAACGGCTATGGAAAAAAATTTCAGTCATCAACTAGAATACTAAGAAAATCATTTTCTATACCCAAATAAGCATGCATAACTAAAAGTATATATCATACTAAAAAACTACCATGCAACAATAAAGGAATCATATTGTTGCCCCAAACACCCACTCTGAGTTGATGTCCCGCGTGCTTTGTGCACTCCCTCTTGCCAACCGATGAGACTTTATCGGTACCTCCCAGCCAATGCTAGGGGTACTCTTCTTCCCCCTTAGCCCCCCGAGCTGCAAAGGGGCCATGTACACTATCCAAAGAATCTCCTAGCTCCCAGCTCGCCTCAAAAGGCCGAGATACCACTCCTCACTGAGCTGGGTATCCCAACTCCCACAAGCTAAGTCAGTTAAGTATATATTTGTGTAGCGTAACGTTATGCAAAACAACAGAGATCCATCATCCTCCTCCTCCCTCCTTTATATAGATTTTCTAAGTCAAAAACTTTCCCAAAATCCCTTTTAATTTATTTTTTAAATAACTTAATTCATAATAATCCTCCCCGTACATGTGTCACCCATCCCCTTCATTGCACCATAAATTAATTTCTTTAATTAATTAATTACCCCTATTTCCCTAACCCTCCTTAAATAAATCCTTGAATCACTCCTAGGTGTCCCCATATTCCCTTACAAGTTTTAATGACTTTCCCCATTACTAATTTACTAGTTGAGTTAATTTAGAAAGTTCTTAAATGCTAGATACCTTACCAAGTTTGACTTTCTGTTTTTTCCTTGTGTTTCCCTTGTCTTTTTATGTTTCCMTCTTTTTCCTAGTTTCCTAATTCTTTTAGATTTCCCTCTTTCCCTTTTCATTTAAAACTCAAATTGRCAGGTGTAGAGAATTAACCTTTTTCCTTTTTCCTTTTTAGCTAATAACTTTTTAATTAACAAAAGAGACAAAACCATTATTTCCCCCTTTTTAAATTTTAGCCCCCAAAAGATTTTTATAAATTAAAAGAATTACTTACCCCGTTCTCGACACATGATTAATGATGATTATCATTTTTATTTATTTACTTTTATTTTTATTTTTATTTTTACATACTTAATTTTCCTTTACCGCCAGTTTCACCTAGACCTAGATTTTAATTTTTGAGGCCATGCAACATTTTATTAGGGAAATTGTTTTAAATTTTTCTTATCACTTCATTCGTCCTAAGGCCATCTAGGTTTATTCATTTATTATTTAACAATGCGATGTGCCCTTCAGGACGCACTAGGTGCTCCAAGGGTGCCACTCGCCTCAACCTGTTTCCCTTGTGCAACGTGCCCTTCAGGATGCACTACGTGCTCCAAGGGTGCCACTTGCCTCTTTCCATTTTCTTGCACAGCGTGCCCTTCAGCATGCACCACATGCTCCAAGGGTGCCACTTGCCTCTTGACTGACTTGGTAGACATCAAAAACCCCTGGAGTCAATACTCCGCCAGGTGATCTTGTTGGAGACTAAGAGCCTCTAAGGAATAAGGCCCCTGCCTTATTGCGCGCCCCTTAGAATCATCGTGAGAGACTGTCGCAGTATGCCCTCATGGCATCGCAGGTCTTCTCGAACTAGGTAGTTGTTAACCTATAGTTTGAGCCACGGCGGGAATGCTAGTAGGTTGTGGCAGGGCTGTTGTCCACACATCTCCCTCAACATCTCTGGTAGTCCTGCATGACCCCTCTACTCCACATGTGAGTCTGGTCGGCAAGCTATCGTCAACCTGCATCATCAACAAATCATGTCAGAAATATGTCCATAATCATATCATCTAATCAGATGCACTAATATCAAATATAAAACAATCAAACCCCAATAGTTTAGTCCCCGACTCGATCCGGAGTCCAAGGGGTTCCCTTGATGCCTCTGCATCCTCAAGGTCCAAAATCCTGCACACTCAGTAAAACCGAGTCAATAGCACCTGTCTATGTCAATGCAACAAAACAACATGGCATCAACCCATAACGCCTCATAATCATAATCAAATTCTTAATAGTATAATAATCTAGATCACTTGCAAGCAAGTGTCCTCAAAGAATAAGTTCGCTCAGTGTGTGTGAGAGTGGTATGTTACATACACCCCCTCTTGGTCTAAACTTTGTCCCGGAGTTTCACAGTTTATAAGTGCCGAAATAATGGGTATCACAGTATCATAAGTCTATCTATCAAACAAAAATGGAAACTACAGGCGCATATCATATGCGTCCTCCCAGGTCGTTGAGTGCAGACTATAGTTGTCCCACTGGACCTTGACCTGATCTATGTTCGACGCCATAGTTGTCGAATGTGATGATCCAAAAAGTGGATCATCTCAACCATGAGCGCCCCCTCATATGATACCTATAAGGAACTCCTGTCAATAACATGTGTAGGATAGCTAATCATAATGTCTTGAACAGAGACATGAAAGACATTGGGCATACGCCTCAAGAATCAGGCAAGGCCAGCCATTAGGCCACGGCCTCTCTTTTCTACAATATCATAGGAGATAGTTTAGCCCTTTTTCCGAACTTGATCGAACTCTTATGTGGTTTCCACCACAAAAATACTCGATCGCCACATTGTAACTATGATCGACATGATGCACATAGACATAACTCTTATGTTGATCCTGCGCTTCCTTGACCCATTATCTTATAGCTTGCATTTAAGCTTCCAATTATTGGATTGCTTCTGGTCCCACCTAGACCCTATCCTCAAGACGATCCCAACTCACAGGCGTCCAAGACGGTCGCCCATAAAGAAACTCAAAAGGCGCCATCTTAATGGTGCTTTGGTAATTGTTGATACAAGCGAATTCTACTAGCGGCAATAATTCTTCCCAAAGCTTATGTTGGTCCATCACAACATGTGCAACATGTCTTCCAAGGTCGGGTTCATTCGTTCAGTCTTCCTGTTAGTCTCCAGGTGGTACACAGTACTAAATTTAAGTCGGGTTCCCAAGTCCTCTTGGAAACTAGTCCAAAATCGTCCAGCAAACACCAATCCTTGATCAGATATAATCCTCTCAGGTACGCTATGCAGCATCACAATCTCACTGATGAAAACTCTAGCTATGTCAGGGGCCTAATACATTTTATGCATGGGAATAAAGTGATCACTCTTCGTCAGAGTGTCTACTACTACGAAAATCGAGTCATGTCTCCTTGTCGTCAGTGGCAATCCCACAATAAAATCCATCGAAATAACTTCCCATTTCGATTCCGAAATAGTGTGTGGTTGTAGTAATCCTCTTGGATTTCTATGTTCAGCCTTTACCTGCTGACATTCTAGACATCTGGCCACATAGTTAACTATGTTTGCCTTCGTTCCCTTCCAGAAGAATAAGGGTTTAAGGTCCACCCTCATCTTCGTGACTCTCGGGTGAGCCATGTATACTGCTCTATGAGCCTCACTTAGAATCAAGCTCCTCGACTCGTCGTTCAATGGCACTTAATTCGATTTTTAAACCTCAACAATCCATCGTCATCAAACATAAATCCTTCAAATCTTGGTATCATCATTGTGTTTTGTCCGATAAAACCCTCGACCTCCTTGTACCAGTCATCGTCACGCTGTAAAGTTAGAATCTTTTCACGTAGATTCGTCTGAAGAGGCAACCCGAAAATATGCATGGTCCTCAACTCAATGCATCTGCCACTTGGTTCATTGTTCCTTTTATGTAAGTAATATTGAAGTCGTACTTGCTAAGAAATTCTGACCAACGTCGTTGTCATGTGTTCAAGTCACACTAGCATATTTGGCCCATTTTAAGACGGTTGTTTCGACGCTAATGCGACGCTATGTCGTTGATATGGCGATGAATATAGGGTCTCTATAACATCGATTTATGTAACGTGGAATTTTTGATGAACTTGATCAAACGTCGCAAAAGAGACAATAAAGGCAAACAATGTGAAACCAAATTTTTGCCTAAATTGCGACAACAACTTTTATAGCTAAACCAATGCATCAATAGAATTTGTCATCACATCTTCGATGAAAACTTTTTGTTGTTTATGTATATAAACTGATGCATCGATAGAAGTTGTCGTCGCATATTCAACGCACCTTTTCGTTGTTTATATAGCTAAACCGTCGCATCAATAGAAGTTGTCATTTCCTATTCGATGACAACTTTTTGTTTTTTATGTAGCTAAACCGACGCATCAATAGAAGTTGTCATCGCCTATTCGACCACTAGTTTTTGTTGTTTATGTAGCTAAACTGATGCATCAATAGAAGTTGTTGTCGCCTATTCGACGACAAATTTCCATTGTTTATATAGCAAAACCTTCGCATCGATTAAAGTTGTCGTCGAATATGCAACGACAACTTTTTGTTGTTTATATAGAAAAATCGTCGCATCGATTAAAGTTTTCCTCGGAAATGCGACGACCAAAATTATTTAGAAAAAAAATAAAAATTTATTTTGGGCATCAATTTTGATATTAATATTAATATTAAATCCCAAAGGGTATTGCATGAGCCCCGTATTGATTTCACAAAGCCTTGGGACTTCTTTGATGGAGCTTATCAAGGCTCTCCAAAAATGTGTGGGGATGGAGTCATACTCTTTTTAGATCATTACCACTTCTTCTCCTTAAAATATGGAGCAGGACTAGGAGCAAATAACATGGTTGAATTCTACACCCTCTAGATGTTGATGAAAGTAGCACTTGAAAAAAATATTAGGTGTTTGCAAGTTCTTGGATATTTTAAGTTGTTGATGGATTGTGATAATGGAAAATTTGATATTACATATTTGGTGTTGGAGCCAATCATGGCACTATGCTTGGAGAAAAAATCTATGTTCGAGGAGGCCTCATTTTTCCATATCTACATGGATTTTAATAAAAAATAGGATATGTTGTCAAAATAATCCA
>JZKD02S0444399.1:0-17615 GCA_000966675.3 Picea glauca | reverse complement strand
TCCTCTAGCTTTAGCCATAGATCCTTGGCAGAAGTGCATTGTCGCATGCTCTCTTTGATAGGGCTTGAGAGTCCACTAAGAATTGTCTTGAGAGCCAATGCATCATTCTTCTTTCCTTCCCTTTGAGCTGCCAACTTTGACTTGTTCTTCACCAGAACATATCCACCGATGGTTGACTTCCAAATAGTTGCTCCCATTGTCTTCAAATACACTCTCATCTCTATTCTCCAAGTAGAATAGTTTTCCCCATCAAGGATTAGAACTTCATCATCCATTTGTGTGTCTATGGATCTCCTTCAAGCTTGTTAAGGCTTGTAGTGAAGGCCTTCTCTGATACCAATTGTTGGACACACCTACCACACTTAGAGGGGGGGGGGTGAATGAGTGTGGGGATCTTTTTCCCAAAACTTCCCTCTTGCACAAAACTTATCAATTAGCATTCAACATTTATTCATTACCCATTGTTGTCATTTATAACCAGTTATATGTAGGCACATATCAGCAATATATCATCAACAAGTCATCATCACAATGGACACAAAGAACACAAGATGTATATACAATTTTCTTTTTATTACGGACTTCAATCCTTCGGGTTTATCAGCAACAACTGAATAGAGTACAACTCTACAAGAGCACCATCTCTATATGCAAGACTCAGCTTACATTCTCAGCACCAACTGAGGTGAGGCAACAATCCTCAATAGATATCAATTTGTCAACAGGTATGCGACCTGTCAGTAGTGCAACCCGTGTGTGCACGTGCTCTGGCTCACTACAGCCCACGTGTGAACACGGCCAGTGTATAATGTAACAAGCATATGCTCTTGAGAACTTAGGGTTTTGCTCTGCTTCACATGCTCATATCCTCTACAACCTGCAATCACTTTCTCTTCTATCTTCCACTGTCCAAACTGACCCACAGCCAGTCACAATACATCCAAGCTCTCCAATAGCTTGCTCATGCTCCATAACAAATCAATATGAATGCTATCTCAATCACAACAAATATACCATAGCAATCATGTCACTACTGAATCTCAAGAGTGCTGCTCACTCCATCCATCAAATCAACCAAATTGAGCCACATTATAGAAGCCATACCAAGAATTCCCTAAGAATTCACAACATATCAAACAATAGCATCTATCAAGACAATAATGGAACCATACCAGTGTCTTAGTGATAGATCTCAGGCCATAGAATGCAAATCTGGAACCTGCCTCATCATCCAAGAGCTTCGCACTAGCTCAAACACAAATCTCCATGAGGTTATTCAGTCCATGCTCCCTGTACACAGCCAACCCGCATGTACACTCACGGTATACATAGCCAACCCGCGTGTACACGCACCCTATACACAGACAACTCGTGTGGGCACCAAAAAATAGGGTTTTCTGTGACTCTGAGACTTTCACCGTCAAGATCTCCGACATTGCCGAAACTTTGATGCATCCATGAAATACTCCTCTCGCTCTCTTCCTCAGAATAGATCTTCAATCATGCTCAAGAGATCCACACCAATAAGATTCTCTCACAAGAAGCTCTCCATCAATACTGCAAAAGATATTCAAAAGAAGCTCTCCATTGATCCACAAAAATGATTCTCACCAAAAAGTACATTTTACAAGAGATCCTAGCTTCTTATTTATACTTTCATCTTCTAGGCCACTTAACCCATTTTTAGGTTACTTAACCCATTTCTAGGTCACTTAACCTATTTTCCTTATTTTAGGGTTAACCACTTTCCATGAATAGAAAGTTCTCCAATACTTTATTATTTAAATATTCCTTCTTGATTTTGTCACTTCATTTAATCATTTAAATAATCCATCTTGACTTTGTCACTTTACTTTATCATTTAAATAATGATTACTTCTTGATGCAGGAGCATCGCTCACTCATCAAGCGAGCCAACACATTGAGAGGAAACAGCTGGACAACACTAGCACATATTTTGAAATACTTGGGAGTTGTTGCGCCGCTCTTTAATGAAGTCATTCATAAAGAAGCGCACTTGTATTATAAAGGGGACCTTGAGCCTTTAAGCTCACGTCCTTAGTAGATAGGGAGGCATTTAATATATTTAATGTAGGTAGAGAGGATATTTAATTCCAGATTTGATAGCTTTAGAATTGTGAGGGAAAACAGATATAGACACCCTCCTTTGTATTATTGTAATATTAGCAGCATTCAGGAGCAAGAAGAGAGAGCAGCAGAGAACCGTGAAGAACACCATGTACAGATATTGAATTAATAGAAAAGCCTTGATTCAATTCCATGGCTATGTTATTCTCTGTGTATTGTTGATATTCTACTTATGAATGTTTGCTTCTTGCTTTACATTTTCTTTTATATGCTGTGTATGTGCTTTCATGATTAAAATGAAGTCTGTGAGAACAAGGAGTTAGTTTCAATTGTTTCTCTATCTTGAACCAGAGAATTCCTGCAGGGAGTGCGGTGGAATTTGTCTGCAAGGAGTGCGTGATTGCAGGGTTCAGATAGAGATAAATTTTGTTCTAAGCTCTCAGAAGTGCAGATTTGGCACCGGAGCCGTGCAAGATGTGCGTAGGCTGGACGGAGACTCAGATTTGCGATTCTGAGTGAAACGGAATTGGGACTGCTGCTGCAGGTGAGTGCTCAGAGTCGAGGAATCTTCAACACTTAGTCATGTTCGGAGAGTTTCCGCAAAGAGTGCGCGCAACAAGTCTTCATAAAGACTTGAGAAGCGAAGACAAGATCAGGAGGAATAGGCCTACAGTTCATTGAAGGAGAAGTGCAGGAGTGTTGTGGAACGCCTGAGAGAAGCTCCACAGGTTGGCGAATGGTTGAACAAGTCTTCACGGAGGAAGTGTTTGATTCATCCTGCAAGAAATATCAAGGGAAGGACGAACGATTGAAATCTCCTGGAGAGATTCCACGAGAACCCAAGGACTGTCAGATCTTGCAAAGGTGCACGAAGATTACAGTGTGAGCATTTAGAAGTTTGAAGCTCAGGAGGAAGTAGTGTCATCGATCTGGGTTCATAGGAACCATCATATTTGCACGTGCCATTGCATATCGGCATATCGCAAGTTGAAGCACCAAGCCATTGGAACGAGAGTTACGATATCGCGATCTGCGATATCCCGATCAAATCACAACCATTGATCGTGGGGATGCGTGTCAAGGAATACCATCAAATCGGGGTTCAGAGAATCGGGGTTCTCGACGAGAGAGAACACTTGCATGTCAGATTGCGATCCGCAATATCCCGAAGGTGACGTGGTAGTGTGGGACCCCAGAAGCTAGGGAGTACAGGTGGCATTGTATCAGAGGCTCGGTACATCGGAGCTCAAAGTTTGGAAATTTAGAGTATTGACACCATGAGTAGCGATATCCCGATAGGGAAACTTCCGATAATAGAAGGGAGAAATTCAATGCTTGACCCATATCGGGGTTCGGGGACTCGTGAGGCATAAGGCACGCAAGCATAGAATTCGCAATATCGCGAATTCTGATTTTCCGCCTGTTAAGGGAGATCATTGGAGAGTGTTGTGGGTGGAGAATTCTGGATAGGGAATTACAGGAGCATTGACGCTCTTCGGGGCCAAGGTCAGAGAAGGTCCTGGTGGGAGTGGTTTGCCTACGAGGGGCAGGTCGGCGTCAAGTGGTATCAGAGCCGGAAACTCTTTGCTCTCTGTAGCAGAGAAGAGAAGACGTCATGCCGCCGAGAAGAGAAAGGCAATCACCTAATCCTGAAGATAGGGAGGTGCGGAGAAGAGGTAGGCCAGTAGGAAATCCAGAAATGGAGCGGTAGATGAGAGATCTCCGAGCAAGACTCAAGGAGATGGAGACTGCACAAAGACGCGGGGTTGGTGCAGGGGATCTTAGTGATTCCAAAGTTGAAGAGGAGGCTGGACATGAAGAAGAGGTCACAGCAGAGGATTCATCGACTGAGCGATTGATTAAAGCTATCACCATGATGAATTCGAAGACAAAAATGGATATTCCAGCGTATGAAGGAAGCCTGAATGCAGAAGAGTTGTTGGATTGGATCCGAGCTCTTGACACCTACTTCGACTATGAATATATCGAAGAGGATAAAAAGGTAAGGCATGCTGTCACGAAATTGAAAGGACATGCAGCATTATGGTGGGACGAGCTACAGGCAGATAGACATTCCAAGGGAAAACAGAAGATTAAAAGCTAGGATAGAATGATTGCTAAGATGAAAGCGAAGTTCATCCCAAGGGATTACCAGATCACACTATTCAGGCGAATGCAGAACCTGAGACAGAAGTTGATGACGGTGAAGGAGTACACTGAATAATTCTATAAGCTAAATATCAGAGCAGTTCATCGAGAGAGCGATGATGAGAAGGTAGCCAGATACCTAAATGGCCCGAGGTATGAAATTCAGGATGAATTAAGTATGGCAACCATCCGAACAGTTGAGGATGCTTACCAGATGGCTCTGAAAGCCGAGGAGAAGCTGAGCCGAAAGCTAGGACAGCGAGGGCGAGGCAGAAGTCAGCCCAGAGGCAAGGTAGCTTCCCAGGAGACATATCAAAAGCCCAAGGAGGAATGGAGGAAACCTCAGGGTAAAGTTGAAAGAGGTGGAACCTCGCAGAAACAACCATATATTGAGCCAAGGGGGCAGCAAATTGATCAGTGAGGTGATTATGTTGATGCAAATACCCTTCCTCGTACTAGAGTTTGAGGTAGAGGGAGAGGAGGAGTAATCACATGTTTTACATGTGGAAAGAATGGGCATAAGTCCTTCGAGTGTCCAGAGAAGAAGAAAGACGTAGGAGAAGCTCACATCACTGAGGCGCAGAGGCATGATGCGGAGTCAGAAGATGCAGATAGCGGAAGATCGCTTGGGATGCATAAGATCCTTTTGACACCTGAGAAGGAGGTGGAAAGCTCAGTGTAGAGGAATAGACTGTTCAGAACAACTTGCACAGCCAAGGGCTGCAAATGCAAAGTCATTGTGGACAATGGAAGCATCGATAATCTCGTTTCGACCGAGATGGTGGAGAAACTAGAGCTGGAAACAACTAAGCATCCGAGCCCATATAAAGTCTTGTGGCTACAGAAAGGACATCATGTGAGTGTCACTAAACAATGTTTAGTTGAATTTAAAATTGGGGGATATAATGATAAGGTCCTATGTGATGTCATTCCCATGGATGTCTGTCATGTATTGCTGGGTAGACCATGGAAATATGACCGGAATGTGGTTCATGATGGAAGGATGAACACATACACTTTGGAAAAGGATGGGAGGACACACAGATTGCTTCCGATAAAGTATAAAGAAGTGAAGCCGGAAGTAAGCAGTACCATACTTCTCATGAGTGGGAAAGAGCTTCTCACAGAGATGGAGAAGAAGGAAGATCCACAATTCTTTGTGGTCAGGAAACCGAGAATTGTTCTGACTAGCACAAGAGTGGATGACCTACTAGACGAGATTCAAGAACTGCTGGGAGAGTTCGCTGACATCATCGTGGATGAACTACCTCGTTCACTGCCACCGATGAGGAGTGTGAGTCATCACATCGGCCTCATACCAGGAGCAAGTCTACCAAACAAGGCTGCGTACAGGTTGACGCCTCAAGAGAATGAGGATGTCAAAAGACAGGTACAGGAGCTGCTGGATAAAGGACTGGTCAGGGAGAGTCTAAGTCCGTGTGCTGTTCCGACAGTGCTAAGTCCGAAGAAGGATGGAGTTTGGAGGATGTGTACAGACTCCAGGGCAATAAATAAGATAACCATCAGGTACAGATTTCCACTGCCGAGAATGGATGATCTGATGGATTGCCTGAGTGGGGAAAATTATTTTTCAAAAATTGATCTAAAAAGTGGATATCATCAGATTCGCATGAGGGAAGGTGATGAATGGAAAACAACATTCAAGACAAATGAAGGTTTGTACGAATGGCTGGTCATGTCATTTGGCTTGACAAACGTGCCGAACACATTCATGAGGTTGATGAATGAAGTCCTGAGGGAATTCATTGGAAAATTTGTAGTCGTATATCTAGATGATATATTGATCTACAGTAAGACGAAGGATGAACATTTGAAACATTTGGCCATTGTAATGAGGAGGCTACAACAAGAGAAGATGTTAATTAACATGAAGAAGTGCTCCTTCATGAAGACAGAGCTCATTTATTTGGGTTTTTTCATATCAGCAAATGAGTTAAAAATGGATCCTGAGAAGGTGAAAGTGATCAAAAATTGGCCATCACCCAGAAATGGTTTTGAGGTGAGGAGTTTCCATGGTTTGGCTAGTTTCTACCGAAAGTTCATTCGGAATTTCAGTGGAATTAGCGCAGAAATGATGGACACAGTGAAGAAGTGACATAAGTCTTTTCATTGGACAACAGAGGCCGAGAAAAGCTTCAATCTGTTGAAGCGAAATATCACAGAGCAACCAATTCTGGTGTTCCCTGATTTTCAAAAGACATTTCAGGTGAAATGTGATGCCAGCGGATATGCTATAGGAGCGGTCTTGAGTCAAGAGGACAGGCCAGTTTCATATTTCAGCAAGAAGATGGATGACGCGGAGCTGAAATACTCCACCTATGATAAAGAATTTTATGCTATCATACAGGCATTGAAGAAGTGGAGGCATTACTTGATCCCAAAAGAATTTGTATTGTACAGTGACAATCATGCATTGCAGTTTGTGAGTCAATAAGATAAGTTGAACCAGAAGCATGAAAAATGGGTAGAGTACATGCAAAGTTTTACATTTGTGATTAAACACATTTCAGGAACCGCTAACAAAGTGGCTGATGCTTTGAGCAAGAAATGTTTGTTGTTGCGGGAGTTCAGAGTCAAGACGTTGGGTTTTGAGAATCTGAAGGATATGTATACCGGAGATGAAGACTTCGGAGAAGCATATGAAGCAGCTGAGAATCCAGTTCTCAGGGATTAGAGTCCTTGGATAGACTACATAATCCAGGAGGGATTGTTGTTCAGAGGCAATCAACTGTGCATTCCGAATTGCTCCATGAGGGAGAACCTGCTAAAGGAGAAACACAACAGAGGATTAGCCGGGCACTTTGGTCACGACAAAACATTTGCGAAAATGAGCGAATCATATTTTTGGTCAGGGATGCGAGCAGATGTTAAAATATTTGTTGACAGATGTAGGATTTGTCAACATTCGAAAGGCAGAAAGCAAAACGCAGGTTTTTATCAGCCATTACCCATACCCGAGAGACCATGGGAGGCGATAAGCATGGATTTTGTATTAGGATTGCCGAGGACGTAGAGAGGTGTAGATTCCATCTTTTTGGTGGTGGACCAATTTTCAAAAATGGCCCATTTCATTCCGTGTCAAAAGACCAGCAATGCGACGCACATCGCAAACTTGTTTTTCAAAGAGATTGTCAGACTTCATGGATTACCGAGAAGCATAGTCTCGGACAAGGATACCAAATTCATAGGACATTTTTGGAGGACGCTATGGAAGATGCTAGGGAAAAATTTGGCGTTTAGTTTGGCTTACCATCCGCAGACTGATGGGAAGACCGAGGTGGTCAACAGAAGTCTTGGAGACTTACTGAGGAGCTTGGTGACGGAGCACCATAGCAGCTGGGACAATATATTGCCGCAGGCGGAGTTTGCATACAATGATTATGTGAATCAGAGTACAGGAAAAAGTCCATTCCAGATTGCGTATGGGACACAGCCAAGGGGAGTTTCTGAACTCAGGGAGTCAGACCAGGTTGCAACTAGCAGTGCTAGCGCAGAGGAATTCGCTGAAGCAATGAAGGGACTTCACAACGAGGTGAAGCAACGACTGATAAATACAAATCAGGAGTACAAGCGCAGAGCAGATCAGCATCGGAGACAACTTCAGTTTGAAGTTGGTGATCTTGTTCTGGCACACTTAAGGAAGGAAAGCTTCCCAAGGGGAACATACAACAAGCTGAAGATGAATAAAATCAGGCCGTGCAGAGTCCTGAAGAAGTTCAGAGAGAATGCTTATGAAATTGAGTTGCCGGATGGCATCGGAATATCTTCAATATTCAACATAGCAGATTTATACCCATACAGAGCTGGAGAAATAGATACTGGAACTGAGAAACCAGTAATCTAGTGGCGGAAGCAATTACCAGTTGCAGAAAAACCACAGATGGAGTACATACTGGACAAGCGAGTGGGAAGAAAAACCAGGCAAAAGCAGTATTTCGAGTACCTGGTGAAGTGGAAGAATCACCCAGTTGAAGATGCTAGCTGGGAAAATGAAGAGGACATACAGAGGCATGGACAAACCGTGCAGGAGCTCATGGACAGGAGCCCATGAAAATTTTCAAGCCGAGGAGTATGATGCAGGAGCATCACTCACTCATCAAGTGAGCTAGCACATTGAGAGGAAACAGCTGGACAGCTCTAGCACATATTTTGAAATACTTGGGAGTTGTTGCACCGCTCTTTAATGAAGTCATTCATAAAGAAGCGCACTTGTATTGTAAAGGGGACCTTGAGCCTTTAAGCTCACGTCCTTAGTATATAGGGAGGCATTTAATAGATTTAATGCAGGTAGAGAGGATATTTAATTCCAGATTTGATAGCTTTAGAATTGTGAGGGAAAACGGATATAGACACCCTCCTTTGTATTATTGTAATATTAGAAGCATTTAGGAGAAAGAAGAGAGAGCAGTAGAGAACTGTGAAGAACACCATGTACAGATATTGAATTAATAGAAAAGGCTTGATTCAATTCCATGGCTATGTTATTCTCTGTGTATTGTTGATATTCTACTTATGAATGTTTTCTTCTTGCTTTACATTTTCTTTTATATGCTGTGTATGTGATTTCATGATTAAAATGAAGTCTGTGAGAACAAGGAGTTAGTTTCAATTGTTTCTCTATCTTGAACTAGAGAATTCCTACAGGGAGTGCAGTGGAATTTGTCCGCAAGGAGTTCGTGACTGCAGGGTTCAGATAGAGATAACTTTTTTTCTAAGCTCTCAAAAGTGCAGATTTGGCACCGGAGCCATGCAAGACGTGCGCAGGCTGGACAGAGACTCAGAGTTGCGGTTCTGAGTGAAAGGGAATTGGGACTGCTGTTGCAGGTGAGCACGCAGAGTCGAGGAAGCTTCAACACTCAGTCGTGTTCGGAGAGTTGTCACAAAGAGTGCGCGCAACAAGTCCTCATAAAGACTTGAGAAGCGAAGACAAGCTCAGGAGGAATAGGCCTACAGTTCATTGAAGGAGAAGTCCAGGAGTGTTGTGGAACGCCTGAGAGAAGCTCCACAGGTTGGAGAATCGTTGAACAAGTCTTCACGGAGGAAGCATTTGATTCATCCCGCAAGAAATATCAAGGGAAGGACGAACGGTTGAAATCTCCTGGAGATATTCCACGAGAACCCGAGGACCGTCAGATCTTGCAAAGGTGCACGGAGATTATAGTGTGAGCATTTAGAAGTTTGAAGCTTAGGAGGAAGTAGTGCCATCGATCTGGGTTCATAGGAACCATCAGATTTTCACGTGCCATCGCATATCGGCATATCGCAAGTTGAAGCACCAAGCCGTTGGAACGGGAGTTACGATATCGCGATCTGCGATATCCCGATCAAATCACAACCGTTGATCGTGGGGACGCGTTTCAAGGAATACCATCAAATCGGGGTTCAGAGAATCGGGGTTCTCGATGAGAGAGAACACTTGCATGTCAGATTGCGATCCACGATATCCTGAAGGTGACATGACAGTGTGGGACCCCGGAAGCTAGGGAGTACAGGTGGCATTGTATCAGAGGCTCGGTACATCGGAGCTCGAAGTTTGGAAATTCAGAGTGTCGACACCGCGAGTAGCGATATCTCGATAGGGAAACTTTCGATAATAGAAGGGATAAAGTCAACGCTTGACCCATATTGGCATTCGGGGACTCGTGAGGCATAAGGCACGCGAGCATAGAATTCGCGATATCGCGAATTCCGATTTTCCGACTGTTAAGGGAGATCATTGGAGAGCACTGTGGGTGGAGAATTATGGACAGGGAATTAGAGGAGAATTGACGCTCTTCGGGGCCGAGGTCAGAGAAGGTCCTGGTGGGAGCGGTTTGCCTACGAGGGGCAGGTCAGCGTCACTTCTTTTCAATCATTTTAACTTCTTTGACCTTTTGGGGCTTCAAGTCTTCATATGGGGGTCCTCCAACTTCATAAGACCATAACTCTCAAACCATGAGGAGTTATGTGATATTCCACATATCACCGGAAATGGCATGTCAAGCACTGTCCATCTAGGATAGTTTCACCAACAACTTCATTGATCTTCATCTCATTATTTCACATACAAGCATGTGTCCTCCAACCATTCTTCTAGGATAACTCATTCCATAAAGTGTCTTCCCGTGAGGGCTTTCACCATAAGGGGACCACTTTGGAGTTCATTTATTTGTGCACCTTATCAACCATGATAAGACACTAATGATTCATCTTTGCATCGATTGGTTTCCACTTGGACATATATCATTCTCATCAAGGGCATCATATCAATCAATTACTTGACATCAATCAAACCAAACCATTTACATATGATCCAACAATTTCCCAAATAATCAAACCATTGGCATCAAAGACAAACCATTGGCATCAATGTCAAACCATTGGCATCAATGACAACATGATCCAACAGTGTCCTCCCACAGGCACACCATTCAAAAAATAGTTAAGCAATTTCACATACACAGGTAATTTCATAGCCAATATCACGAAAATTTCACATACACGGGATACATGACAATTTCACATTTCACATACACAGGATACACGACAATTTCACATACACAGTCAATTTCACATAGCACCCGTAAATTATCCACCTAAATTAATATGTAAACCATTATATTATGAAAACCATTACAATATGTAAACCATTATATGAAAAGGTCTGTGCCTGCCATTATATTATATGTAAACCCAACATGGATGATCATATCACCATTATATTATATGTAAACCCATCATGGATTAGCAGATTACCTGTATCTCGGGAGAATATTCACATAGCCCCTTGCAAGCACACAGGAGAAGATTCACACAGCCCCTTGCAAGAACATGGGAGAAGATCTCAGCTATATATTGATCGCACCCAGGATAAATCTTGGCCATCTCGTGAAGGATCGCACCTAGGATAGATCTCGGCCAGCTCGTGAAGGATCGTGCCCAGGATAGCTCTCGGCTAGCTCGTGAAGGACCACACCCAAGATATCTCTCGACCAACAAAGAACAACCTTCTCAGAATATTTACCAGCTGAATGAAGTCGAGTTAGAAGATTTACCAGCTGAATGAAGTTGGGTCTAGATGTGTTGAGAACCAACATAGTATTGTAGACTTCTTGGAAGATTTACCAACTAAATGAAGTCTGGTCTAGATGTGTTGAGAACCATAGTATTGTGGGTCAGTAGATAATTTAATTCACGAGTTAATCTGGATTATTTGACTGCACCTTGATCTCCCAAGAAATCCAAAAAGTCATAAGGTGAATCAATATAATGTCAGCTCGACCTAGAACCTCGAAAACCATCCATCCATCTACATGACCATGCGAATGTGGGTTAACGATGTTTGTTTGAGGTAGGAAGATGGGAAGATTAACCATCCATCCATCTGCATGACCATGCAAAAGTGGGTTAATGATGTTTGTTGGAGGTAGGCAGACGAGAAGATTCGGTGAAGTTGCCGGAGTTTGTATCGATCAAAATATATGCGTGACATGATGGCCATATGCCATGGCGAGCAATGGGTGGAACATGGACATGGATGGTGAAGGTATGAAGCACACGAGTGCAATTGCATGGTGATACAGTCTGCAGAGTCTTAATGACTCTGCAGCAGGCTGGATATTTCTCGCCAAGATTTCCTCCCTCATGAGAAAATCTTGGGTCTGACGAGGGCTAGGCTTGAATTCCACCTCATCCAAGTCTGAGGACATCATCAAGGCATCTGGAATCGGGTCGAGAAATGATACTGCTAATCAATGACAAAAACCCATGTTAATATTTTACTTTGATGGATTAATATAAATAGACCTGTGTGCTTTTAAAAAAATAGAAAAGTTTGATTTTAACTTTCCAAACTATTAGCAAGAACAAAACTATAAAACTATACTACCAAACTATTTGCTAAAAAACCAAGGCAGTTATATTATTGAACAAACTATCCTAGAAGAAAAAATGTTCAAAAAACACTACATCCTCATAAACTTAAATAGTTGTCCCATACATGGCTGCTTCCTTCACTTGAGCTTCCATGTTGGGTTTCCCTTGGCACATATCTTCTATTGGTTTGTACTCATGATAAGTGGCATTTGCACTAGTCCTTGCATCAATCGAATGCTTGTCGCCTTAGGATTATAGAGACACAGAAGAGGCTAGTTCAAAATTGGTTTGTACTCATGATAAGTGGCATTCGTAGTAGTCCCTGTATCACTCGAATGCTTTTCGCCTTAGTATTATAGAGACATAGAAGAGGCTAGTTTAGAATTGTGTTGAAGAGTTTCCCATGGTAGCTTCAAAGCTTCAAAGTCTTGACTAACCAAAGAAAATATTGAGACCACCTTAAGATCTAGTTCTAGAAACTTTCTCCCTTGCACCTACATGAAAGCCTACATTTCTTCAACTCTTTCAGCTACTCGCAACTAAAATTTGGCCTCTATTGCATATCTATCTCATTCACAAATTTCAATTATCGATTTCTCTTCCCAATCCGCATGCCATCACCTCCATGGGTAATCAAAATCTGTAATAATACTATATGCCTCTACCATTCCATGCTTGCCTCTTCTAAAATTATGTTTCACATAAACTAAGTCACACCACACACAACTATTTCATGATGCATGGATATCCTGCCAAATAAAAAGCACTTGAAGTGATCCGGATTATTTTCGGCATGAAATGCAAGTGGAGATATAATAAAAAAATGCTCAGAGGTATCGCATATATTCAATAAGATAACATAAATGTATCAGAGATGCAACCATAAACACAGATATACAGTAATACACGATTTCTATTAATGAAATAAATGTACAGAGACTGTAAAAATACAAAGTAAAAGACTTGCTAGAATGGTGGCAGCGTATCTCTGAGAAGAGATGTGACGGCTACTCGCATTCGCAATAAGATGAGTACAATGATACTCTGAAGGCCTTTTTACAATAAACAGGAATTCAAAAACCCTAGACATCCAAAAACCTAACCCTAGGAGATGAAGCGCCAAAAGTCATGTGGGCCCCGTTTGGGTAAGTTAGTACATCAACTTCTCGAGGTCGTAACTTTTGCATACGATATCTGTTTTAGGCGTATGATAGCTCGTTCGAAAGGTATTGTCAAGGAGATTAATTTTGGGGGTTCAATTATTCCTTAGGCTATCATTGATAACCTTGATCTCGAAAAACCTTCATTTAGGCCCTCAAAATGGCCCCGAAATTTAAAACCTGCTAAAAATAGTAAATTGCCAAAATTGCCAGAAAACTGTTTTGAGCCAGTCGAAAAAGGTGGCTGGCCACCGATATCCACCTGGATCATGAAGAGAACTGAAAGCATCACAAGTAGAGGGAACCCTAGGCCAATATTGAAACCAACATTTTCTATCAAGAAACCACATGCATAATAGGGCCATGACATTTCATAATCGAAAAACATCGATGTAGGGGAAGGGATGCATCAATAAATAAAACAAGCTATAGAAATAACTCAATGTATCGAAAAAATTGTGTGACAAGACTTATATTGATCACCCTCATGAAAAATTTTAAATAAGTGAATTTATCATGGGAGGGGTGATGAAAAGGGCACCCCCTCTTTTATTTGAATTTAACCTTTATACGTGCCTGCTCTCTCATTAGCTAAAGATTATGCCTTACAATTGTGAATGTGTATGACTTGAAAGTATTTTGTTTTTTCTAATTCTTTTGCTTCATCCTTAATGTAAGATATGAGACAAGAAAGGCGAGAGTTCTAAGATGATATGTTTTCTCTAATATTACCCGCCACCCCACCCCTATATATGAGGGTGGGAATAGGAAGTAATATTAAAAATGATAATAAATAACGAAAAAATCAAATAATAATTGACAAATTTCCCACTACCATGAATTTCCTTACTCAATGGTCATGAAGAGCCTAGAATCTTATGTATGCAACCAGTACCTTTACTTCATTATTGATGGAAATTCCTAATCAGTGTGCATATTCTTACTTCTACAATTTTTGGAAGATAACATCTATAAAATGAATGAAACATTAATAAATATAAATTATACTAATAAAATTATAATTTAATAATAAAAAATAATATATCAAATTATTTGCTAAGTTTAAGTTAAAAAAATATTCAGAATAATTTAATTGAACAACCATATTTATATTTTGATCCTTAAAATTTATATAAAAACATTATCAAATCACTCGTGAAACGCAATCTTCTTATATTAAAAATATAATCAAATCACTTTGTCATGTCCAATCTTTTGAAAATGACTATAATACTTATCTCCAAGTTGAAGAACCATAATCCAAGGTTAATAGTTTACTTTAGAAGGGTATATAATATTTTTATTTTTTTAATTACATATTGTGGTATAATACTTATCTCCAAGTTGAAGAACCGTAGTCCAAAGTTAATAGCTTAATTTTGAAGACTATATAATTATTTTATTTTTTTAATTATCTATATATATATGATTTTGTAGTTTGAGCCATCATATGCATTGAAATCCAACCCTAAATATGACAATCGGTGGTTCTCTAGATTGTTCTATCTCTAGTTTAACTACATTGGAGTGTCACTTAATTAAAACTATACATTGAATTTGAATATTGGTTATTTTAAAAAAGAGATTAAACAATAATATATTTTAAAAGTAATACATTAAAAAATAATTAGTGATTTGGAGAAAAACTTTTTAAGTAGAAAGTGATTTGAACATGTTGAGTATAAAATTGAGTATTAAAATATTAATTTGTAAGTGATTTGAATTTTTTTTTATAATAATAATGATGATTTAATTTGACTCGTCTAAAAAGTAAAAAAAAATTATATTTTTTATCTTTTTAAATTTGAATTTATTATTTTTTAAAAGATAATATATGTTTTTATATTTTTTATCTTTTTAAATTTGAATTTATTATTTTTTAAAAGATAATATATGTTTTTAACCATTAAATTCACTTATTAAATAGATATGTAAATATTTTTTATAAACCTATAAAATATTATGTATAAGATATTTTTAATTTTTATTTTAATTGAGTATATTTTTAATATAAAATAATATAATAAATTATCTTTATTTTATATGGAAAAAAATGCTTTTAACTAAAGTGTGGAGGAGGTGAAGGTATGAGGTGTGAAGTGTTTGTTTTGTTCAAATTATATTAAATTAGCATTTCTTTGTTATTCAAAGAAGAATGAACGAGTCCCATGGGATAGCATAATTGGTTAAGACATGTGCACACTCTTCCAGTTTGGGGAGAGGTCATGAGTTTGAAACCTGTGTTCCTTGGGGCGGTGAAGCTTTATCACTCCCATACCAGCCACTATGTGGGGAAGTATCTGGGTATCTGGGGTGGGTTTCCAGCGCGGAATCTCCAACGTGGAAAAAAATTAAAGGATTTTAATAATATATATTATTATTAAAACAATCTTTGATTAAGTATAACTAATCTATAGGTATTTATTATTTAATTTTATAAATTATTTATTATATAAATATTATTTAGTTTTATAAATATGATTTTTTATTATATAAATATGATTTAGTAATAAAACTATGAAGGGATACGGATTTGTGTATATTTTTTTTCTTTCTAGATTTTAAATCTATATTCGAACCTTCTCGATATAGTAATCAATGGATCAATTCTATAACCAAGTGTTTTGAGTATGGTTCAAATCTTCTACTAATTACAATTTAATATTATTGTGTTGAGAGGTGTATTTTATAGGTCAGTATTAGGTCGATGTTGATTTCTTGTCTAAATTCAATGTGAAGTTGATATGTGTCACTCTTAAATAGAAAAAAAAAAAATTAAGTATATGAAAATTGTATATGTCAGATCTAACCTTTTGTAAAATGAAACATATATATATATTCAAATTAAATTAAACTAACCTAATTAAATCCTTCCTCAACTCGTTTTAGAGTGTAAAAGAAAAAGTTTACACCTTGAAAGATTTAATCCCTCTAAAAACTTCACGAAACCAAAATTAAAATAAATTTATGTTGATCTCTAAACCTCTAAACTCTATTCATAACACTCAAGATCCCCACATTTATTTTGCTCACCCTTTTTCATAGGATAAACAAAACATTAGATACTCAATAGTGCCATGCTCTTAATCATGTTATCATGCTTTTTCACAATATAAAAAACATTACATTCTCAATAGTACCATTCTCTGCTTTTCTTTTAAAGAATTTGTTTTTCATCCTTTCACTTAACACTATCATATTTGTCGTACTTCCATTTCCACCCATCACATTCACATTTATATCCTCTTTAAATCAACATGAAGATGAGATCTTCATATACAATGGCCCATTGGCTTCATGACTCTCCAAGCTCTTTCTTACAATGTGTGCATCCCTTTATTTACTTGGATATTCCACTTACCCATTTAAAAGATATGTTAGTATTATTAAAGTAATAGATAATTTGGAAAGTACACATTTTCTATATATAAATGTATTAGTAATATAATTAAATAATTAAGTGGCATTATTTAGCATAAGTTATTATAATATATTATGAAAGTATTTAATAAATGGGAGAATTTATTTATCAAAGTTACTTAGAACTTGTATATAGTTTTTATTATATAATTTTATTTTTCTTGGGATGATTATTACACAGGTTTGTTGGATTATGAGGGTTGAACACATATTTAGGAAATTTAGATTTTGGTGAAAAAACTATATTTTTTTTTATCAAGTAATAATTAAAAATATATATATTTTTATTTGAGATGAATAAAAATATAATACTTATGTGGTTTGAGTCTAATATGAAAAAGATTATTTAAAGATTTATTATTATTATAAATCCATAAAAATATATTACTATAAATCCATACAAAATTGTAACTTTTATAATTTTAAATACACTATCTATTAAGTAATCGAAGACAAATGGTAGACTTTAACACTCCAATCCAATGTATTGACAAATTACAAGTTCAAATGAGTTCAAAAATCATTAAATGAAAATTGTTGTAAAACAATTGTTTGGCCATCTTGTACTTCTTCTAAGGAACTATAAAGATCAGGTAGATGAAATTATTCCTTTGAGAGTTGATGTTGAATCTTGTTGTGCTCTCTCTCTCTATATGAGTATATTTGACCCAAAGAAACTGATTAGATATTTTCTTTAATTATTGTGATAGTGGAAGGAGAGAAGTATTGTGTACTTGGAGGCTCCCTTTCATCCAATTAATGACCATAGATGAATCATGATGTAGGAGCATCCTTGGTCTCGAGAAATTGGCATTGTTATCCCCGATATCTAGGGATAACTAGGAGATCATGTCTCGAGGCCCACATGGTCCTAGACATGGAGTACCGAGAGCAGGAGTGACCTGAGCATGGTCCTGGAGGACC
>JZKD02S0444355.1:4322-17615 GCA_000966675.3 Picea glauca | reverse complement strand
GAGCTAGGCGACGATTGGTTAAGGGTAATGCTTAAGGTTTTATTCAGGTGCTGGAAACTTAGGGCTAATTAGGCTGGCTCCATCAACCACCTTTACCGCGACGTGCCCTTCAGGTTGCACCACGTGCATCAAGGGTGCCACTCGCCTCTGGAATTTCTTTTGACGATGTTCCCTTTAGGATGCACCACGTGCTCCAAGGGTGCCACTCGCCGACTAAGTTTCTTCGGTGCGACGTGCCCTTCAGGATGCACTACGTGCTCCAAGGGTGCCGCTCGCTGACTGAAATGATTGGTAGACCTCTATAACCCCTGGAGTCAATACTCCACCAGGTGAACCAGTAGGAGTCTAAGGGCTCTAAGGAATAAGGCCCCCACCTTATTGCGTGCCTCTTAGAATCATCGTGAGCGACTGTTGCAGTCGGCCCTCACAGCATCGTGGGTCCTCTCGAACTAAGTAATCGTTCACCTACAGTTCGAGCCACGGTGGGAGTGCTAGCAGGCGGTGGTAGGGCTGCTGTCCACCCCTCTCCCTCAACCTCTCTGCAATTGTGTGTGGCCCCTTTACTCCATATGTGAGTCNGTTAAGGGTAATGCTTAAGGTTTTATTCAGGTGCTGGAAACTTAGGGATAATTAGGCTGACTCCATCAACCACCTTTACCGCGACGTGCCCTTCAGGTCGCACCACGTGCGCCAACGGTGCCACTCGCCTCTGGAATTTCTTTTGGCGACGTGCCCTTCAGGATGCACCATGTGCTCCAAGGGTGCCACTCGCCGACTAAGTTTCTTCTATGCGACGTGCCCTTCAGGATGCACTACGTGCTCCAAGGGTGCCACTTGCTGACTGAACTGATTGGTAGACCTCTATAACCCCTGGAGTCAATACTCCGCCAGGTGAACCAGTAGGAGACTAAGGGCTCTAAGGAATAATGCCCCCGCCTTATTGCGCGCCCCTTAGAATCATCGTGAGAGACTGTCGCAGTCGGCCCTCACGGCATCGTGGGTCCTCTCGAACTATGTAATCGTTAACCTACAGTTCGAGC
Organism: Picea glauca; assembly: GCA_000966675.3. Taxonomy (NCBI): domain Eukaryota; kingdom Viridiplantae; phylum Streptophyta; class Pinopsida; order Pinales; family Pinaceae; genus Picea; species Picea glauca. Next base: position 16,575 of record JZKD02S0444355.1, on the reverse strand, counting down.
CACGGCGGGTGTGCTAGCAGGCGGTGGCAGGGCTGTTGTCCACCCCTCTCCTTCAACCTCTCTGCAATTGTGTGTGGCCCCTTTAATCCATATGTGAGTCAAGTCGGCAAGCTATCGTCAGCTTGCATCACCAATAACCATGTCAGAAATGTCAACATCAGATCATCAAATCAAATGAAACATCATAATAAACATATCAACCCAAANACCACGTGCTCCAAGGGTGCCACTCACCGACTAAGTTTCTTCGGTGCGACGTGCCCTTCAGGATGCACTATGTGCTCCAAGGGTGCCACTCGCTGACTGAACTGATTGGTAGACCTCTATAACCCCTGGAGACAATACTCTGCCAGGTGAACCAGTGCGAGACTAAGGGATATAAGGAATAAGTCCCCCGCCTTATTGCGCGCCCCTTAGAATCATTGTGAGCCACTGTCGCAGTCGGCCCTCACAGCATCGTGGGTCCTCTCGAACTAGGTAATCGTTAACCTACAGTTCGAGCCACTGCGGGAGTGCTACCAGGCGGTGGCAGGGCTGTTGTCCACCCCTCTCCCTCAACCTCTCTACAATTGTGTGTGGCCCCTTTACTCCATATGTGAGTTAAGTCGGCAAGCTATCGTCAGCCTGCATCACCAATAACCATGTCAGAAATGTCAACATCAGATCATCAAATCAAATGAAACATCATAATAAACATATCAACCCAAAAGCACACTCNACAGTTCGAGCCACGACGGGAGTGCTAGCAGGCGGTGGCAGGGCTGCTATCCACCCCTCTCCCTCAACCTCTCTGCAATTGTGTGTGGCCCCTTTACTCCATATGTGAGTCAAGTTGACAAGCTATCGTCAGCCTGCATCACCAATAATCATGTTAGAAATGTCAACATCAAATCAAATGAAACATCATAATAAACATATCAACCCAAAAGCACACTCCCTGACTCAGTTCGGAGTCCAAGGGGGATCTACCGATGCCTCTGCATCCTCAAGGTCAAAAACCCTGCACACTCAATCAAACTGAGTCAATAGCACCCGTCTACATCAAATAGTAACACATCATGTCATCTGTCAATCACATCGTAATCAAATATAATAGGTCTAACATCAAAAAGGGTCTAGATCACTTGCGAGCAAGTGCCCGCAAATAATAAGTGTTCTCAGTGCGCCAGAGCGGGATGTTACATACACCCCCTCTTGGTCTAAACTTTGTCCCGAAGTTTCTCAGTATACATGCAAAAATAAAGTATCACAGTATCATAAGTCTATCTATCAAACAAAAATGGAAACTGCTGACGCATATCATCAGCGTCCTCCCAGGTCACCGAGTGTGGACTATAATTGTCACACTGGACCTTGACCTGATCCACCATTCGACGTCGTAACTGTTGATCGCGATGATCTAATATGCGGACTGGCTCATCCATGAGCGCTCCCTCGTCCGATACCTGCAGGGAACTCAGGTCAATCACATGCGTAGGATCACTAATATAATGTCTCAAAACAGATATATGAAAAACATCGTGCATACGCCTCAAAGCATCAGGCAAGGCTAGTCGATAGGCCATGGGCCCCTTTCTCTCCACAATCTCGAAAGGTCCCATGAACCTAGGAGAGAGTTTAACTCCCCTTCCAAACTTGATCGAACTCTTATGCGGTTTAACCCGCAAGACGACTCGTTCGCCGACCTCGTAGCTACGGTCGACTCGGTGCGCATCGACATAACTCTTCTGTCGATCTTGCGCTTATTTAATCCTTTGTCTTATGGATTGCATCTGCTATTCCATTTATTGGATCGATTCTGGTCCCACCAAGACCCTATCCTCAAGCCGATCCCATCTCAAGGGTGTCCGACACGGTCACCCATAAAGAAACTCAAAAGGCGCCATCTTTATGGTGCCTTGATAACTGTTGTTGTAAGCGAACTCTACTAGAGGCAAGAATTCCTCCAAGCGCTTTTGTTGGTCCCTCACGTACATGCACAACATGTCTTCCAAGGTTTGGTTCATACGTTTTGTCTGTCCGTCCGTCTCTGGGTGATATGCAGTACTAAGGTTAAGCTGGGTTCCCAAGGCCTCTTGGGAACTCATCCAAAATTGTCCAGTAAACACCGATCCTCGATCGGTTATAATCTTTTTAGGCGCGCCATGCATCCTCACAATATCACTGGTGAAGACTCTCGCTATGTCAGGTGCCTGATACGTCGAATGCACATGAATCAAGGGGGCACTCTTCGTCAGAGTGTCTACTACTACAAAAATCGAGTCGTGTCTCCTTGTCGTTAGCGACAATCCAACAATAAAATCCATCTATATAACTTCCCATTCGATTCCGGAATGGCATGTGGTTGAAGTAATCCTGCCGGGTGTCTATTTTCAGCCTTTACCTGCTGACACTCGAGACATCTAGCCACAAGGTTGACTATGTCGGCCTTCATTCCCTTCCAGAAGAATAAGGGTTTAAGGTCTGCCCTCATCTTCATAACTCCTGGGTGAGCCATGTAAACTGCTCTATGAGCCTCACTCAAGATCAACCTCCTCAACTCGTCATTTGGCGGTACGTAAATCCAACTTCTACACCTCAATAAACCGTCTCTATCAAGTGAATATCCCTCTTAACGTGGTACCATCATTGTGTTTTGTCTGATAGAATCCTTGACTTCTGTGTACCAGTCATCATCACGCTGTAAGGTGAGAATCTTCTCACATAGATTTGTTTGAAGAGGTAACACCGAAAAGTTGCATGGCCTCTGACTCAAAGCATCTGCCACTCGGTTCACTATTCCCTTTATGTAAGTAATCTCGAAATCGTATTCGCTAAACAATTCTGACCAACGCCGTTGTCGCGCGTTCAGGTCACTTTGCGTAAAAATGTGTTGTAGTCCACAATGATCGGTCTTTAATTCAAATTTTCGTCCAACAAGGTAGTGTCTCCCAACCTTCAAGGCATACACGATGGCTAGTAACTCCAAATCATGTGTCGCATAGCTCTCCTCATGCCTTCTCAACTTTCTCGAAACGTAAGCAATCACTCGTCCGTATTGCATCAAGACTCCACCTAAACCTTCCTGGGATGCGTCAGTGCATACCAAGAAGTCTGCGTCCATGTCAGGGACCTTTAGTATTGGCGCGGTTGTCAGAAACTCTTTAAGTCTCTGTAATGCTTCCGCGCATTTCTCCGTCCCAACAAACTTCTTGTTTTTCTTCTGCAATTTTGTGATCGGTTTGCTATCTTCGAAAAAACCTCGACAAACCGTCGATAGTATCCTGCTAATCCCATAAAACTATGCACTTCTGTGACATTCGTGCAGGCCATTCCATAATAGCCTCAACCTTGGCAGGATCTGCGGCGATACCTTCGCCGGAGAAGTCATGCCCCATGTAGTGAACCCTCGATTGGTAAAACGAGCATTTGGACAACTTCCCATGAAATTTGTGTTCTCGTACACATTCTAGTACCAAGCGCAAGTGCTCGGCATGCTCCTTCGTCGTCCGAGAGTAGATAAAAATTGTCAATGAATACTTGGACGAACTTGTCCAAGTACTCGCGGAACACCCCGTTCATCAAACTCATGAATACCCACGGGGCGTTTGTCAGCCGCAAATGGAAAAACAATAAACTCGTAACGTTCGAATCTCGTCTTAAAGGCGGTCTTAGGGATGTCATCCTCCTTGATCCGCAACTAGTGATACCCTGATCGCAAATCGATCTAAGAGAACACCGTCACACCCTTCATTTGATCGAATAGATCATCAATTCTTGGTAAGGGATATTGATTCTTGATCATGGCCCTCGTTCAGTTGACGACAGTCAATGCAAGGCCTCCGCGATCCATCCTTCTTTCGTATGAAAATAACTGATGCACCCCACGGTGACCCACTAGGACGTATCAGTCCCAGGTCCAACAACTCCTCCAGTTGCATTTTCAACTCTTGCTACTCTGGGGTCGACATCCGATAAGGCGTTCTTGCTATCAGTTCGGTTCTCGGGTTCAGGTCTATGGTAAACTCCAGTTCCCTTTCCGACAGCATCCTAGGCAACTCCTCTGGAAATACGTCCGCAAACTCCTTCACCACCGGAAGGTGTTCTAGACCTTCCGCTACTCCCTTCTCGTTTAGCGCGAGGATCGCATAAGGTTTGCACCCCTTGCGCATATTATTTTGTAACTGTAAGGAAGAGATGAACTGTAGGGAAACTCCCTGGTTCCTTCCTACAATCACACGTCTCTATCCTTTGTCATCAACCCAACTTATCATTTTGTCTTACAATTGAGAATCGCCTCATGCTTTTCCAACCAGTCCTTACCGATCACGACGTCATAAGATCCTAAGATCGTGACGTACAAGATGACTCTCGTGACAAACTCTCCCAGGTTAAGGGCACAGCCCGTGACCCTTCCTCCAACCTTCTGTTTGGCTTCTGAAGCCATCCCTGTGAAGCTAAACTCGTCCTAAACGACTGCCTTCTGGACGACATCGTGCAAGGTTTGAGGCATCAGATAATAAACCTTTCCACGCATGCTGCTGTTAAGGCCCAACACAAATCTGCTGACCTTAAGCTTCTCAGGGTTAAGGTGCGAAGCATGTCGGGGTAACACCATAACACGTGCCTTGCTCTTGGGTACCGTATGACCTCTCTGTCGTAAGGCAAAGAACTCATTGAGCCGATGCTTAATGAATTGCTCTGAAAGGTACTTCTCTCGGAACTATTCCTCGAACAGTTCCCATGACACGTCTTCAATGATCATGTTCAGCTGCGACAGGAGCATCTTCCACCATAGAAGAGCGCTCCCCTTCAGTTGAAAGACCGCCATGTGGGCTTTCCCGTTGGAGGTATAATCGCGAAGTGCGAAGCACATTGCCATATTCTCCAATCATGCCTCGGCGGCTGCGTCGTCCGGGGCACCAAAGAACTCGGGAAATTTTACCTTCTCGAGTTCACGGTGAAAGTTACCTGTAACGGATGGTGCGCGTGGCAGAACCTCAGGGGGTGCCGACGCCCTGGCCTCGTCTCTGTCCCAACGGATAATCAGAGCCTTGGACATGTACTGAAAGGATCTCATCATCCCAATAACAACGCCAACTGCTATAAGCTCCTGTTCGAGCACCCGCTCGCCTCCCTGGGGTTGAGACCCCTCAAGCGTGGATGCTACTGGAGGCGTCATGCCTTCTCCCCTAGAACCCGTTGTTGGCCTCCGCGGCGTTGTCTATCCATGATTACCTCCATGCACACAATCAACTCAATCAACAACAATATAACCAATCTAATCCTGTCAACGAAATCCGTAGCGAATCCCAAGTCACGGGTCGAACCGGCTCTGATACCATATGTAACGACCCTCCTGTTTATGACAACAACTCTGTTAATAGGTGCGATTTTTTTTTTCTTTTTGAGTTAAGGTGTGTGCGCGCGTAAAAGTACGAACTCACGTGACTCTACGTTGCCACCCGACAACCGACAAGACTGACCCGACAAGAAGATGATTACGACCTTGTACAACACAAATTAAAAGAACAGGCGTCCTCCAGGAAGGCATAAGTAAGAAGAACCCAGACGTTGGCCAACCATGAAAAGACTCACAAAAAATCTCAGACCAATTGCTCCCTTTAAATTTATTTATTGAAGAGGTATCCAACCTTAAATAAGGTACAATTAGTTAACTGCAATCCCCGTTTGCTGAAACATAAATACCGGTTTCACTTAGATTCACGGAGCTTAATTTTTTTGGGTCATCCGTCAAATGCGATTATCATGAATTCACCATAACACCACCCTATATTCCACTATTTATCTTCGTATGCATTCTGGCATGTAACCAAACTTACTTACACAACCGCTTCAAGTAAATCCACCATTTGTAAGCATTACAATCCTTAGGTTTGCATCAAGTTCTTTACACAACAACCAATGACAAGGTTTACGGAACAAGAATCTTTCTCATTGTTACTTTCTCCTTGGCATCATGCTCACAAGTCTTTATGCAACAAGACAACAGGAATTCGATCATAGAAGTAGATCTCTAATGCATATTTATGATTTAATTTACCTTCAGCAAGGCCAACAAGGGCTCATACAACTCTTGCAATTCCATTATCTAAATGCTCATAACGCGAACAAGAGCATAAACATGTAGTCCAAGACAATCAACAACAAGATATTTACGAACTTAAGTTGCACAGACGGTGTGGTTGCTCATGCAGGTAAAAGTTTGGATACAAATATTTCAAACTTATATCTCATGCTGTAGCACAAAGGCAAAGTTAAACCATGCAAGGAAAATGCCTATGATCACTTGACTCATCACANAAAAACATCGTGCATACGCCTCAAAGAATCAGGCAAGGCTAGTCGATAGGCCACGGGCCCCTTTCTCTCCACAATCTTGAAAGGTCCCACGAACCTAGGAGAGAGTTTAGCTCCCCTTCCAAACTTGATCGAACTCTTATGCGGTTTAACCCGCAAGACGACTCGTTCGCCGACCTCGTAGCTACGGTCGACTCGGTGCGCATCGACATAACTCTTCTTTCGATCTTGCGCTTCTTTAATCCTTTGTCTTATGGATTGCATCTGCTATTCCATTTCTTGGATCACTTTTGGTCCCACCAGGACCCTATCCTCAAGCCGATCCCATCTCAAGGGCATCCGACACAGTCACCCATAAAGAAACTCAAAAGGTGCCATCTTTATGGTACCTTGATAACTGTCATTGTAAGCGAACTCTACTAGAGGCAAGAATTCCTCCCAGTGCTTTTGTTGGTCCATCACGTACATGCGCAACATGTCTTCCAAGGTTTGGTTCGTATGTTCTGTCTGTACGTCCATCTCTGGATGATATGCAGTACTAAGGTTAAGCTGGGTTCCCAAGGCCTCTTGGAAACTCGTCTAAAATTGTCCAGTAAACACCGATCCTCGATCGGTTATAATATTTTTAGGCACACCATGCAGCCTCACAATATCACTGGTGAAGACTCTCGCTATGTCAGGTGCCTGATACGTCGAACGCACAAGAATCAAGGGGGCACTCTTAGTTAGAGTGTCTACTACTACAAAAATCGAGTCGTGTCTCCTTGACGTTAGCGGAAATCCAACAATAAAATCCATCGATACAACTTCCCATTCGATTCCGGAATGGCATGCGGTTGAAGTAATCCTGTCGGGTGTCTATGTTCAGCCTTTACCTGCTGACACTCAAGACATCTAGCCACAAGGTTGACTATGTCGGCCTTCATTTCCTTCCGGAAGAATAAGGGTTTAAGGTTTGCTCTCATCTTCGTAACTCCTGGGTGAGCCATGTAAACTGCTCTATGAGCCTCGCTCAAGATCAACCTCCTCAACTCGTCATTTGGCGGTACGTAAATCCGACTTCTACACCTCAATAAACCATCGCTATCAAGTGAATATCCCTCTTAACGTGTTACCATCATTGTGTTTTGTCTGATAGAATCCTTGACTTCTGTGTACCAGTCATCATCACGCTGTAAGGTGAGAATCTTCTCACATAGATTTGTTTGAAGAGGTAACACCGAAAATTTGCATGGCCTCCGACTCAAAGCATCCGCCACTCAGTTCACTATTCCCTTTATGTAAGTAATCTCGAAATCGTATTCGCTAAACAATTCCGACCAACACCGTTGTCGCGCGTTCAGGTCGCTTTGAGTAAAAATGTGTTGTAGTCCACAATGATCGGTCTTTAATTCAAATTTCCATCCAACAAGGTAGTGTCTCCCAACCTTCAAGGCATACACGATGGCTAGTAACTCCAAATCATGCGTCGCGTAACTCTCCTCATTCCTTCTCAACTTTCTCGAAATGTAAGCAATCACTCATCCGCCTTGCATCAAGACTCCGCCTAAACCTTCCTGGGATGCGTCAGTGCATACCAAGAAGTTTGCGTCCATGTCAGGGACCTTTAGTATTGGCGCGGTTGTCAGAAACTATTTAAGTCTCCGAAATGATTCCGCGCATTTCTCCATCCAAACAAACTTCTTGTTTTTCTTCTGCAATTCCATGATTGGTTTTCTATCTTCGAAAAACCCTCGACAAACCGTCGATAGTATCCTGCTAATCCCATAAAAATATGAACTTCTGTGACATTCATAGGCGCAGGCCATTCCATAATAGCCTCAACCTTGGTAGGATCCGCAGCGATACCTTCGCCGGAGATGTCATGCCCCATGTAGTGAACCCTCGATTGGTAAAACGAGCATTTGGACAACTTCCCACGAAATTTGTGTTCTCGTACACATTCTAGTACCAAGCGCAAGTGCTCGGCATGCTCCTTCGTCGTCCGAGAGTAGATCAAAAATTGTCAATGAATACTTCGATGAACTTGTCCAATTACTCGCGGAACACCCCGTTCATCAAACTCATGAATACCCCTGGGGCGTTTGCCAGCCCCAAATGGCAAAACAGTAAAATCGTAACGTCTGAATCTCATCTTAAAGGCGGTCTTAGGGATGTCATCCTCCTTGATCCGCAACTGGTGATACCCTGATCGCAAATCGATCTAAGAGAACACCGTCACACCCTTCATTTGATCGAATAGATCATCAATTCTTGGTAAGGGATATTGATTCTTGATCGTGGCCTCGTTCAGTTGACGGTAGTCAATGCAAGGCCTCCGTGATCCATCCTTCTTTCGTATGAAAATAACTAGTGCACCCCATGGTGACCCACTAGGACGTATCAGTCCCAGGTCCAACAACTCCTTCAGTGGAATTTTCAACTCTTGCTACTCCGGGGTCGACATCCGATAAGGCGTTCTTGCTATCGGTTCGGTTCCCAGGTTCAGGTCTATGGTAAACTCCAGTTCCCTTTCCGGCGGCATCCCAGGCAACTCCTCTGGAAATACGTCCGCAAACGCCTTCACCACCGAAAGGTGTTCTAGACCTTCCACTACTCCCTTCTCGTTTAGCACGAGGATCGCATAAGGTTTGCACCCCTTGTGCATATTCTTTCGTAACTGTAAGGAAGAGACGAACTACAGGGAAACTCCCTGGTTCCTTCCTACAATCACACGTCTCTATCCTTCTTCATCAACCCAAATTAATCATTTTGTCTTACAGTTGAGAATCGCCTCATGCTTTTCCAACCAGTCCTTACCGATCACGACGTCATAAGATCCTAATATCGTGACGTACAAGATGACTCTCGTGACAAACTCTCCCAGGTTAAGGGCACAGCCCGTGACCCTTCCTCAAACCTTCTGTTTGGCTTCTGAAGCCATCCCTGTGAAGCTAAACTCATCATGAACGACTGCCTTCTGGACGACATCGTGCAAGGTTTGAGGCTTCAAGATAATAAACCTTTGCACGCATGCTGCTGTTAAGGACCAACACGAATCTGTTGACCTTAAGCTTCTCAGGGTTAAGGTGCAGAGCATGTCGGAGTAATGCCATAACACGTGTCTCGCTCTCAAGAACCGTACGACCTCCCTGTCGTAAGGCAATGAACTCATTGAGCCGACGCTTAATGAATTCCTCTGAAAGGTACCTCTCTCGGAACCGTTCCTCAAACAGTTCCCATGACACGTCTTCAACGATCATGTTCAGGTGCGATAGGAGCGTCTTCCACCATAGAAGAGTACTCCCCTTCAGTTGAAAGACCGCCATGTGGGCTTTCCCGTTGGAGGTATAATTGCGAAGTACGAAGCACATCGCCATATTCTCCAATCATGCCTCGGTGGCTGCATCGTCCAGGGCACCAAAGAACTCGGGAAATTTTACCTTCTTGAGTTCACGGTGAAAGTTACCTGTAACGGCCGGTGCGCACGGAAAAACCTCAGGGGGTGCCAACGCCCTGGCCTCATCTCTGTCCCAACGGCTAATCAGAGCCTCCGACATGCACTGAAAGGATCTCATCATCCCAATAATAATGCCAATTGCTATATGCTCCCGTTCGAGCACCCGCTCGCCTCCTTGGGGTGAGACCCCTCAGGCATGGATGTTACTGGAGGCATCATGCCTCCTGCCCTAGCACCCGTGGTCGGCCTCCGCGGCGTTGTCTATCCAAGATTACCTCCATGCACACAATCAAATTGATCAACAATAATATAATCAATCTAATCCTGTCAATGAAAGCCGTAGTGAATCCCAAGTCGCGAGTTGAACCGGCTCTGACACCATATGTAAAGACCCTCCTCGTTATGACAACAACTCTGTTAACAGGTGCGATTTTTTTTTTTTGAGTTAAGGTGTGTGCGCGCGTAAAAGTACGAACTCACGTGACTCTACGTTGCCACCCGGCAACCGACAAGACTGACCCGACAATAAGATGATTATGACCTTGTACAACACAAATTAAAAGAACAGGCGTCCTCCAGGAAGGCGCAAGTAAGAAGAACCCAGACATTGGCCAACCATGAAAAGACTCACGAAAAATCTCAGACCAATTGCTCCCTTTAAATTTATTTATCGACGACGTATGCAACCTTAAATAAAGTACAATTAGTTAACTGCAATCCCCGTTTTCTGAAATATAAATACCAGTTTCACTTAGATTCACGGACCTTAAATTTTTTTTGGGGTCATCCGTCATAATGCGAATATCATGAATTCACCATAACACCACCCTATGTTTCATTATTTAGCTTCGTAAGCATTCTGGCATGTAACCAAACTTACTTAAGAAACCGCTTCAAGTAATCCATCATTTGTAAACATTGCAATCTTTAGGTTTGCATCAAGTTCTTTACACAACAACCATTGACAAGGTTTAAGGAACACGAATCCTTCTCAATGTAACTTTTCTCCTTGGCATCATGCTCACTGTTCTTTATGCATCAAGATAACAGGAATTCAATCATAGAAGTAGCTCTCTAATGCATTTTATTATTTAATTTACTTCCAGCAATGCCAACAAGAGCTCATACAACTCTTGCAATTCCATTATTAAAATGCTCATAACGTGAACAAGAGCATAAACATGTAGTCCAAGACAATCAGTAGCAAGATATTGATGAACTTAAGTTGCACAGACGGTAAGGTTGCTCATGTAGGTAAAAGTTTGGATACAAATATTTCAAACTTAACTCTCATTCTGTAGCATAAAAGGCAAAGTTAAACCATGCAAGAAAATGCCTATGATCACTTGACTCATCACAAAATTCTTAAACTTATATGGTTCAATCAGGGAAGGATGTATTCAACTGGGATGCCCAACAAGTGAAATCTGTTTCCCCTTTTTCATTAAAGCAAGTTATCGTCACACCATATTTTCTGGAAATCAACATCATGGGTAGCAATATCACTCACTAAGTTTTATCTGTCAGTACCATCTTGACGTTGCAATACAACCCACCAATTTCAAACAAGCCAGAATATGATTTAAGTTCACTCTCATGAGGGTAAGAGATAATCATAGAGGTCCATAACATAGCTAACATTCACCCAATGAAAAGAATAATAAGGCAACATTATACCATGCCAAACATAGTTATACTACAAGCCCAACAGCATTCTATAAAAGACTAAAGAGGGAAATGAAAATACCCAAGGCTGGTAATAATTAACACCCTACAGGTTACCTAGCAGCTCTGCAGCAAGCAAGGAGGTCAAGAAATAAGGGTTTAATTAAATCCATAAACAAAATGTAAAATGACTACATTGAGACATTGTTACCAATGCTTTGATGGAAAAAACCCTGGTTGTATTTTAATGGTAGTTAAGGGAAAATTAAGGGCTGAAAGAATGTGTCTAGCATTCCCCAAAACCCAGACATCCATCCTTTCCCATGTCGGGCATTATTTTCTTGACCAAAAGAAAATACAAAGATCCCTCATACAACACACCAAAATGCTTGGGGATAAAACACATAAATATCCATGAATCAAATGGCTTCGATGCAAGGGAAAAATTGCAGAATTTTCATGAGAAAAACATCACCATGCCAAGCAGAAAACACAGAAGCAACTTATACAAATTTTGGCATACATTTTTCACATAAAAGACAATCTCTTGTCTTGCACAAAATGCCATAAAATGGAGATAAAGATGCAAGCTAAAAGGGCATGAAATAAACTTGTTTGCCTTCTACAAATGGGTTTATCTAAGAACATAAAGTCAGAATGATGGAATGCCATATCCCACATTTTCACCAATTTCCAACAGCAATCAAATTGCAGCAGTAGACACCAAACCCAACGCCAACAATTGACATCAACAAGCTCAGTCATAGTATAGAGATGGTTGATGAATTTGATTGCCCCAAATCAATGCGCTTGTCAACACACACGGAGATTTCCACAACCATTACCATT
>JZKD02S0444344.1:0-17616 GCA_000966675.3 Picea glauca | reverse complement strand
AATCAGTGCGAGTTTCCCTCCTCCGACCAGCTTAGAAGTCATCATACATAGGGCAGACTTGGAGCGTTTCCAGGTCAATTAGTCTTTTGTTTATTGTTTTCATCAGTAGTTTAGTTCAGATATAAGTTTAGTTAGATTTATAGAATTGATATATTAGATTGTTTAATTTCGGTAAATATATTAGATCGTTTAATTTCGGTAATTTTTCTCTTATTCATAAAATATACAAAATAAAAAAAAACAGATTCCTAGCTGTCTTAGGGTAGAAAACACATGAGTTTTGCAGGTTTTAATTAAATCTGTAGGTTGTTTATACTGTACATTTGTGAATAAGTAATATTGTAGCTGGTAATTAGATAGTTGATTTGAGTTATTATAATAGTAATTAGTAGATTGTATATAATAGTTAGAATAGTTATATTTAGTTTTAGTTTAATTTAGTAGTTTGTTTTAATTAGATTAGTGTGTTAGTTTGTTTGTTTTTTAATTAGTTTTAGTTAGTTTTATTTATTTTTATTTGTTTTAGTTAGATTAGTTAGTTTAGATTAGTTTTCTCTTTGGTTTTCTTAGGAACTTAGAGCGGTCAACGAAGCCGTTAAACCCGTCAGGGTGGTTCATTCCAAACGGCTTGGGTTATTTATACAACCCCGGACCGGTTCCACTCTCTTAATTGACGGATGGAAAATTTCACTCGTCAACAGAGACCTAACTCTATTTATAAATATGTAATGGGTTGGGAAAGAATAAGTTGTTTCTGAAAAAGAGATATTATGATGTTGAGAGTAAGAGATTAGGTTGCATATGAGTGAGAGAGGTTTTGCATAAAGAGAGGCAAGAACTGCAGAGTAGATAAGATAGAGTGAGGATTTGATATGGTATTTCTATTATAAGCACAGTGCATAGGACTAGGGATATTACTACATGAATATTAATAAAGAAGTTGTTCATTGTGGACGTAGCCCAAGGATTGGGTGAACCACATTAAAATGTGTCTCTATGTGTTGATATAGATTTTATGACCAGAAAAAAATGAACATAGATTATTATTGTTAATAACAAAGAGACATAAGGATCAATAAAAGAGATACAATAAAATTGGCTTCTATTCAATAAAGAAATATGTTGAAACTATAAAATTCAGACTAAAAACAAGCTTGCTAGAATGGTGGCAGCTTATCTTTGAGAAGAGATGTGACGACTACACTAATTCACAAGAAGATGATTACAATGAGGCTCTAAAATAATTTTTACATTAAACATGAATTCAAAAACCCTAGAAATCCAAAAACCTAATGCTAGGAGATAAAGCTCCAAAATTCATGTGGGCCCCGTTTGGTTAAGTTAGTACATCAACTTCCTGAGGTCGTAACATTTGCATACGATATTGTTTTTAGGTGCATGATATCTTGTTGGAAAGGTATATCCAAGGAATATACATTATTACAAAACTATATAAATTCATCTACATTTTGACTACGGTGATCCCTAAAAACAATGTTTAGGGTCTCAAAACGACCCTGAAAGTTCAGGACTTGAAAACTAGGGAAAAACTACCAAACTGAAAAAATACCAAGATGAGCCAGTTGGAATAGGTGGGTGGCCACCGATATGAACCTAGATAAATCCTCCCCCTTTTGGAAACAATGGTATCCATTTTTTTGAGTGTCCCCATCAGATGAGGAAATTTCTGTTGAATTTTCCCCCAGGTGAGCGACTTTCCTTGTTGTAGGAGTTTCCCTACTTTGACAACCTGATAAAGTTGGATCCTCTACTAGAGAGCTCCATTTACCTATGTATCCATGATTTTATTAGTGGATTCCTATTCCATGCATTCATGGTTGATCTCTGTTGGTGTCAACAATTCTGCTATCTTTGAGGTGTCCAATAATGGTGGAAAATATGGTCGAAGGAGCTTCACATTGCACATTAGGTGAAACCCAAGGAAGGGGGGAATGTTGAACTCAAAATAATTGTCTCTCACAAACTTGGTGATGGTGTAAGGTCCATATTGGAGTGGAAAATTTTTCCGATGGGGCCCTATAAGGCGTTCTTTCTGCAAGTGCAACAAAAATTTTTCTCCCACCTAAAACTTGTGTGACTCCTGATGTTGATCGCGATGTTGCGTGTACTTGACATTGGACCTCTATAAAATATCATGAACCTGTTGGCGTATGTGATGGATCCGAGTAATGAATTGGGTGGCTTTGTTATTTTCAATTGAAGCATGGGATGAGTCTTCTTGGGTAGCTACAAGGGGTAGCACAACATCCATGGGTTTTAATGGTTGAAATCCCATCCCCACCTGAAAGGGGTTGTGGTTGGTTGAGCTATGTATGGCTCTGTTGTAGCTATGCTGAACATAGGGAAGTATCTCATCCCATGTGTGCGGATGCTTGAATTGTACATGGACATAATATGCACAGTCATGAAGTTGATGATCTTGGTTTGTCCATCCATTTGGGGGTGGAAGGAAGTGCATTTGGTGAGCTTGGTGACTAGTAGTGACCAGAGACTCGACCATAATGTGCTAAGGAACTGGATGTCCCAATATGAGATAATGGTTTATGGAATCCCGAAATTTACTCACACTCATTCAAATAAGAGATTGGTAGTGGTCTCCATTGTGATTCTCTTTTTACAGGTGATCAAAATCAACATCTTGGAGAAGAGATCAACAACCACAAAAAAAATTCATTTCCCCGCTTGGTGGATGGAAGACCCAAAATGTAGTACATTGAGATGGATTCCTAGGGAATGTTAGAAGTAGGAAGCGGGGTGTACAAGCCTTGTTTCTTAGTGTATGGTTTGGAAATAGTGTAGGTAGTGGAGGAATTGATATACTTGCTAAAATCATGTCAAATTTTTGACTAGTAGAAATGTTGTCGCAACACTTCCACTGTCTTCTCTACGCTAAAGTGTCTTGTAACCTAAATGTAGTGAGATTACCAAATCATCTTCTCTCACTCGCTTGATGGAATGTAGAGATGGACCAGATGGCACAAAATCGCATCCTGAAGATGAAAATTAGTGACAGTTGTGTTTTCCCCCAACATTTGGTAGGTGTTGGCGAAGTCAGGATATTTTGCATAGAGTTGGGGCCATCCAGAGGTCTCATAGCCGCAATATTTTCACACCGTGGTGAGTGTCGTGACTTTATGTAAGATGAGGAAATTAATGAATCGATTGGTACTTCCTGTCTTATACTTGATGTTGGGTTGGAACTGCTGCAAGTATATGGACCACTTCTAATGGTGGTCATTCTGCAACTTTCCTTGTGTCTGCATGAACTGCAACAACTTATGATTAGTTTGGATGATTTTCTCCTTCCCGAGAATGTAATGCCTCCATTGGAGATAGGCTTGCATAATGGAGTACATTTATTTTTCATAAGTAGGGTACTTATGGAATACATCTGATAGTGTATCGCTATGATAGGCCGCAAGGTGGTCGTGTTGAGTGAGAATTGTTCCCACAACATAATCTGAAGCATCTGTCTCGATCTCAAAGGGATATTGTAGGTCAGGTAATGAAATCACTAGGGATAAGAAAAAGTGTTGCTTAAAATCATTGAAAACTCCTTGTTGGGACAAGCCCCACGCAAATGTTTCCCTACCACCACCCCTAGTTACCTTGCTGAGGGACTATGCAATATGGTATAATCCCAACATGAAACTACGATAGAAATTGGCAAGCCCTAAGAAGCTCTGAAGATCAGTGAATGTGGTTGGGGTTGGCCAGTCACATATGACCTTGATCTTGGATGGATCTATGTGAACATCATGCTCATCAACAATGTATCCTAGGTACTAGACCTTGTCCATTCCGAAGGATCATTTTTCCAAGTTTTCGTATAGCTTGTGCTGCCGCAAGGTGTACAGAACTTGCTGAATATGTTGCAAGTGCTCTGCCCAAGTCTTTCTATAGATGAGGATGCCATCTAGATATACCAATAAAAAATAATCAATGAAAGGTCACAACATATCATTCATCATACTCATAAAATTTGTTGGGGCATTTGTCAAAGGAAAGAGCATGACTAGCCATTCAAAAAGACCTTCGTTTGACTTGAAGGTAGTGTTCCATACATTTTTCTGCTATATTAGGAATTGATGGTAGTCAGAATTCATATCAATATTACTGAATTATTTGGCTCCCTTGATTTGATCAAGGATATCATTGATTCTGGGAATCAGGTACCGGTTCATGACTGTGATTTTATTTAGGGCCTGGTAATCAATGTAGAGTTTCCAACTCCTATATTTCTTCTGCACCAACATGATTGGGCTTCCAAAAGGTGATGAGATGGGTCGAACGTGCCCCTTATGGAGTAGTTCTTGGATATGACACTTGATCTCCTCATTTTATACTAGAGAGAAGCGATAGGCTGGCCCATTAGGTAGAGACACTCCAAGGGTCATATTGATGGAATGATGGACCTGATAGTGCAAAGGTACCCCAGTAGGTGAGGAGAATATGTCTTTGTATTCTTTCATGAACTCATCCACTTTCTTCTACTGCATGGAGAGGTTGGTCACATAGGCTCTGGATGTGGCTGTAATCTTTCGCTCACTCAGAGAATCACGAAGAAGACACACATCCCGATCTAATATATGAACTTCCTGCATTGCTTGGCAGAGATCAAGAAAATGGCACTAGGCGGGACTATGTCGAGTATCCTGTACAACTTCGTGTTCAAAGTAATAATAACACTACAAGTCCTAGACTCATATACAACATGAAGTTTCTATAAATAATTTTGTCCCAAAATAACATCACAAACTTCAAGGGGAACAACATCACACAATAGCTCATATTTGAAGGGCTTGATGTTGTACGACATGCGAAAGTGTTGGCTAACGTGAAGATTGATTCCTTGGGTGGAGCCATCCAATGGTGTAAGGATGCAGGTGCGACATTGTTGGTAGGGATAGACTCTTGTTGACCTCCACTGAGATGAGGTTATTTTTTCTACCACTATCAATGATGAAGTGCAACGGGGTTCCTTTCACCCACATTTGTGAATGAAAGAGGCACTCACCTTCTTCTTGCTCATTAAGTTCACCGGGCTGGATCTTGGTGGTAGAAACTATGGCACTAGGTTAAGCATCAATAATACATCTCCCTTTTTCTAGTTATGAATCATAGTCAGAAACCACATATGATTCATAGGCTTTCACCTCAGCCAAAAATAATTCATTTGAGTGGTAATCAATAGTTTTATTCCACGGGCTCTTATGGAAGTCACACTTCCCAGTATCTTTATTTTTCTTTCCACTATCCTTCTTTGATTTTATCTTAGAATGGTTGTACTACGGTTGTCCATATTTTCTCTTCCCTTTGCTCAGCGGGTTGGAGCTGCCCTTTCCCTGCTTCTATTGTGAGGGGTTCCCAAACCCAAAATGTCACATATTTTGTTTAAGCTTCTGCTCGATTCTGACAACATATCGATAGGTCGTGCCCAAGGATGAGATGTCCAGAAAATACATTTATTATTGGATGTATCTATTCATACCACCGTGATACTTGAGCACCATATTTCTCTTTCAATGTTTGATACCCAACTTGGTGCACAAGGTATGGAAGATATTTTTGAACTCTGGCACTACTTGGTCTCTTTGTTTCCACAGTGTGGCCCATTTTGTATACAGGTCATCATAACTTCCAAAATGGTAGTATTGTTCCTTAATAACATCCCTGAAGGAATCCTAGGTGAGTGCCACTGTAAATAATGAGGGTTCTGTTGAGCACTCAACACACCCTAAAAATAATATGTCAATTTTTCACTTTTTGGGTACCACTCAATCTTTGCACTGTCTGAATTCATTTCTTTTTTCTTTTGAGAAATGTTTTGTCTTGATTATTATTTTCACTCTCTCTAGATATTCAAGTTGTCTAACTTATGAAAACCCCAAGAATTGAAAAAATATTAATAGTTAAATAAGGAATCAAATAGCCAAAACACTTCACCTGATGCACTTCAGATTTCGACATCGAGAGGAATTAATATACGTAAAAGAATCACTCAGAAAAAATGAAGTTTCTGATCACCGATCTTCATCGGAATTGATGAAAGGAAGATATTGTGTCACTACAGATATCTCCGATAGTTGATGCCCAATGCACTTGTTGGCATCGAAGAAGACCAAATCGCGACAAGCATTCTGACTATGTTTAATAGTTGTCCCTGATCATCGAGTTCCGAAGCGTCTCGACATCAGGAGCCTTTGAAGAAGCTAAATCAAAGAAAAATTCACAATAGGTTTATCCCTGATCACCGATCACTGATATATTTTGACATCGACAATCTCAGGTCTAGTTTAGAGCACACAACTTGAATAAAGTCCAGAGTCTGACCCATACTCATGAATTAAGTCTCTAGTATTTAGTGCCATGTGTCCCAAGATAGTTGTACCACATCATCACTGTGCAATCAAATCGATTAGAGTTAGACGTTTTTCGCAGAAGGATATCAATGAAAAAATTCACCACACATTGCCGATCCCCGATCTTCCCAATAAGAAAGAGACATGATGGGACATTTTAGTGCTAAGATACGTTTAGATTCGAAGAATTTAAGGAAATAATTAATTCCAAATCTCACATTAGTTATTACTTCATGTGCATATCAAATCATTCATTTAAAATTACAAATAAGTGCATCACCCTCCGTGCCTCTGCCGTCAACCCATGACGAACTTAATTGCAGAGATTCAACAGTAGATTTTGTTTGAATTTCACTCATAACCTGAATTAATTGGTTGATATGACATGGTAAGTTCTTCCCTGTTTAAATTCTTTCAAGCTATTCGTAAATGAGACCATTCTATGCGCAAATTAGTTCAGAGCATCCAGAGGAGAAAGACGAGCAATTCAAAAGCTTCCAAGATCCTGTGAGTATTAAACAACCAGGTTTAGAAAGCATTACAGGTATGTACCAGTCTGTATTTTTCATGTTTACGCTTCATACATGTATTTTACCCAATGTTTCTCTATACACATTCTCTAAAAGATTTTAGTTTTTAGGAAAGAGAACGGCCGAATGTTGGGGAAAATGGCATGGGATTCTCGTTGGGAGATTCAAGAAAATGGGTCAAGAGCGAGAGGAATTGGGTCAAAATCAAGAAGGAAATGAAGGATATTGGACTCCCTGAGTTTGGCATGCCCAACGACTTCATCGACTTGTGCGACATGGTAAAATTGCACACCGAGCAAGATTGAACATGGGCCGAATAAGTAGTCAAGGTGACAGATTTGACACTAGGTCAGGGGTGATAGTTTATGGAACACCCGATCAAATATCAGGCTATGCTACAATAGTTAAGTGCCAGCATAGTCAATTTTTGGGCACATGCGATAGAGATAAGAGAGATTTATGTGGCCCCAATGGAACAACATAGATTCCCATACGCCAACACCTACGAGGAGTTGTTCATCAACTGATCAGAGTATGAGAAGAGTCACCCTTTTAAGTGATATCTTGAGATGATTGTTAGAAAGACTGATAGGAGAGAGCGCCACATGGTGAATTTATTTTTCTTATCTACACTTTAGCCATTACTTTTAGTTAATTTTATGTAATAAATAAGAGCATTGACCGATTAGTTCAGGGTCGATGGTTGTTGCAAGAAACTCTCATTTTTTGTTTTGTTAAGAATTATTTTGGAGCTACCTTGAATTAAGAAGTCCTTCTGGACTAGAGACAAAGTTGTGTTTTCATCAAATGAGTGTATGATTGGATGTGGAGAAGAATTATTTCCTATATCATCTCATGAATAGATGTTTTAACAAGTAAGAGCTATCAAATATGTTGTTAAGTTATCTGATGTAATGTTTTACAGTTCTTTTCTTTAATGATGAAGACAAATCATTGTGTTATTATGTGATGGATAATTAGAGTTAAGTGAATTATTTTACTTTCCATTATCTTTATTGCATGCGTGTTTTCTTCTGATAATTAGTATCTCAGTCAGAAATTGGAATAATCACATGGTTAATGTATTAGTGCTAGGCCTATGGTAAACAATCACTGTCTACACACCTGAGTAATAGGTTATCCCAAGCTCAACCTCTTCTCCAGTAATTAAACATGTTCCTGTTTTGCTACCTAGTTGGTTTATACCGGCTTCCATCTTATTCTGGTCCCACCTAAGAGAAAATACAAAAGAGAAAGTCCAAACTAAAGGAGATGCCTTCACAAGAAAATGCAAAGCCCATCGATTAATTGGTCGAATCGCAAGATCTAGAGAACCATTCCACTATTATATGTTGCAGAGTCTAATTGAGCCTCGGTGGCAGGTTTGGTTCCTACTGTTGAGTTAAAGGGATATAACACCCATCAATAGAATTGGCGCTAGAAGGAGGGCCAGAGAATGAATGGATGAAAAAATATTCCATATAATATCTCAAACAACCTGTAGATTCAAAACAACCCACATGCATGGATAGTCATTCCCAAGACAACCCACACACATTGAGTACTCCTTAAATGAGTAACTCACCCCATCTCGAGGAAGAATGTTTGTTCCCTGACATTCCTTACGCTCTTCATAACGAGGAATTAAATTAATTTAGAAGAATCACAAGAGCATATGCCCAATATATCGATGCATTGTCTTTAGCTCCGATACTTCCTCGAAGACAAAAAATAAGCAAACCAGTGGTCGACACCCCCAACTAGGTTTTTGTGCACACATTAGAAGACCTAATAGATTTCACAGTCACTGAAATAGAACATCCTCTTAATCTGATCCCTGAAACACTAACTGACAATGTCTCTGAACCAAGCAATTTATTGGAAGAGGAAGAGTTTAACTCAGGATCCAAAGATATGGAAGACAACAACGACCATGATGAAGAAAAGGGAAACCCACCCTAGAACAATCAACCTTGGTTGTCCAGAGATTATTTGGCCATCCAAGGGAGAGTCCATAACCTTCCCCAACATCCAAAGAAGTTACTTCCTAAGTTTGACCATGAGACCTTAGGATTGCCTGAAGATCATATCAATAAATTCATACTAGTGATCAGACTTATGAATGTCCAAAATGAAGACATAGTATGCAGATTATTCTACTGGAATTTTGACAATTCAACTTCCACGTGGTATTTTAACTCACCCATAGGATCCATAACTAGTTGGACAAAGTTTCATAAAGACATTTTGGATAAATTTGCAGAAGAAACTACTACGGAAGATCTGATGGTTGAGTTGTTCACTGCCACCATGATTTAGAAATAAAGGGTCAAAGAATTCAACCAAATATTCAAAACTATCTTAAATAAATTCCACCCCGAAGCTAAACCTACTCAAGAGTTGAAAATTGAAGTACATGCTAATTCTCTCCCAACTTCCATTTCCATGTTTGTGAAGAGGGCTGCCAAACTAAACCTAGCTAATAATTTTGAATAAGCCAAAATGATAGAGCTCCAAATGAAGGGGTGTAAGGAAGGTCAGGTCTCATTAGTTAAGAAGGACGTTCAACCTCCTCCCATAAGAGGAATTTTGTTAACTAGACCCACAGGGAAACAAACAAAACAAGGTCTCGAGAAGGGTAATGGAGACATAGAAGACCTACAATGCATGGTTAAGAAATTATCAAACAAGATCATATACATGAAGAGAAACGCAGGGGAAGGAAACCAAGGCCAAAGGCCCTATAAGCCTTTCTTTAAAATAAACCTTCCAATCAAAACAATTGAACCTCCCCCAACCAAATTAAACATCGATCTAGGAAATGTAGCATCCGACTCTTTTTGTACCTACCATCAAGAGAACCACTCTGAAAGAGACTTCTCTCAATGGGTGCATGCCATGAATTTAATGGCCAACTGGTTTTTAGATGAGGTTTCCCTAATCGAACAACCAAGCCGTTTATTTATGAATGCTGTTGATCACGAAGAGATTGATCCACCCAAAGATACAACCATGCTGATATGGGATCCTAACCTAATTATGCCTTCTGATGACCTACTTCAGGTTCAAGAACCACCCGCAGAGGTCTCAGTTGTGAAAACACACAGTAAGGGTCCACCTGTCTCAAAATATCTTGCTACTACCCAAACTTTGGGGGGAAAGATAGCCCCCGATCAGCTGAAAGCATCTTTTTCTCCCCGAAGAAACCCTATAAATATCCATACATGAGAATCACCCAAGCTATATTACAACATAGTTGAATATTTGAATAAGTTGAAGGCTAATATATCAGTTACGGACATTTGCAGGATCCCTCAGAAAAAGGACTTCCTGTCACAGGCTTTGAAATCAGTAGAAAATCCTATGACGAACACTCACCAAGGAAGAAATATAACCCCACAGACCTAGGGAATAAACCAACTATGAACACTTTCTCTAAAGATAAGAAGGGAAGACCTTTCATCCCACCTTTCCTTTTATCATTTGAAGTCTTAAAAAAAAACCTCCATAATTGTTTGGTCGATTCAGGAGAATCCTCTAATGTTAGGCCACTGTCTATTTGCAAAAAGCTAAATGCAATCCCTCTTAAAAGTGATAAGCATGTAATACAACCATACAGAACCCAGGTGAAATTCATGGGAGAAATCAAGGATGTAATGATCAGAATAGCGACACACCCTAAGTTTGCACAAGTAATTGACATTATTGTAGTATATATCCCAAAAACTTATGGATTGTTATTAAGTCGAGATTGGTCCGAGAAGTTAAATGGATATTTTAGTACAAAATAGACACACCTTTGGTTACCTTTGAAGGGACACACAAATATGATCAGAATTGATAGAGAAATATATCTGAAACATATAGTCACTGATGTAGAAACCCTAAATGAACCCTCGTCGGAAGATTTCCCTGTGCTAGGAAATTATTCCTGTGATTCCTACTTCGGAAACTTCTCCCCTCTCCCATATGATGTCCCTCTCACTCAAAACTCTGAAATTTTTTTTCAAGAGAAATTGTCGATACCGACAGAGGAAACCCTCTTTTGTTAAGTACTTGTGGTAGAAATCACTAAACAAAAGGGAGGAAATCAAGAAAGAAAAAAGAAAGAAGAAACGTATAACTTTCACTCACAATTTTGGACCAGATACTTTGATGGATCTAAATCACAAGAGGGGTTTGGGGCAGGGTGCATCCTCATTGATCTGAAAGGTAAACATCATTTCCTATCCTGTAGGCTTGAGTTCGAATGCACAAACAATATCGTCAAGTATGAATATCTAGTACAGGGGTTAAATAAATCCATATATTTAAACGTCAAAGAATTAAAAGTTTTCAGAGATTATGAGATTATCGTTAAACAAGTAAGGAATATTATGCATTGTGATTCCCCACACCTAAATAATTATCAACAAGAAGTGCATAGGTTAATAGAGCATTTTGAAGCTTTCAACATTACAATGATCCCTAGAGAAAAGAATATCCTTGTTGATTCCTTGGCCACAACTGCTTCAAGGATGTCACCTCTAGAGGATTATGAAGCCTCCTGGTTCACTATGGAACTACTCTACAAACCATTGGTTCCCAACAATATTTCTAATTGGAAGGTCTTTGAAGGAGATCAATAGATCATAAAATTTTTGACCAACCAAGACAATTTCAAATATTTGTCTATTCACAATGAAGTATTCCAAGAACAATTA
Source organism: Picea glauca (assembly GCA_000966675.3). Taxonomy (NCBI): domain Eukaryota; kingdom Viridiplantae; phylum Streptophyta; class Pinopsida; order Pinales; family Pinaceae; genus Picea; species Picea glauca. The sequence goes on along the minus strand of JZKD02S0444344.1, from coordinate 6,000 downwards.
GCATAAACTGATCCTCAGATAAGTCAACCAATTGACAAATCAAAGTCTCACACAATCTTGAAGGGGATAGCTAATTTAGAAAATCTTTTTGAACTGAAAGAACAATTTAAGGGGCCCAAAAATGCGAAGACCGGTAGTTCATGTCCCATGCATGAAACAATAAATATTGGAACCCTAGAAAACCCAAAGAATATAAATCTTGGCAAGACTATATATAGAAAGGAAAGGAAGGCTTATCTCAAAATGTTCAGACAATATCAAGATGTCTTTTCATGGTCCTACTGAGATCTAAAAAATTATGATACTCGTATCATTCAACACACTATCCCATTAAAACCTGAAGTGAAAACCTTCCACAGAAGCTCCAGAAGTACCACCCATCTCTGGAACCCCTCATGTATCAGGAGTTGAAGAAAATTTTAGATGTCAAAATTATCTTTGAGTTTAGACATTTCGTGTGGGTAGCAAATTTGGTTCTTGTAAGGAAAAAGTTGGGAGAAATCCTCTTATGTGTAGATTTTAGGAACCTTAACAGAGCTTTAGAAAAGGACAACTACCCATTCCCACCGATGGAGCAACTCTTGTAGACTGTGTCCAGCTCTGAGATTTTCTCCCTGCTAGATGGTTTCTCAGGTTACAACCAATTTCTAGTTTCAGAGGAAGACCATTTAAAAACTACCTTCTGAACCAAGTGAGGAAATTTCACTTACAAACGCATGCCCTTTGGGTTAATCAATGCAGGGGAGACCTTCCAGATGGAAATGGACATAGCGTTTCAAGGACTGATCAACAAGTGTGTGGTAGTGTATCTGGATGATGTAACTGTGTATTCAAAGAACATAGAGGATCACATCCAACACTTAACCCAAATTTTCGAAAGGTGTATAAAATACGATATATATTTAAACCCTAAGAAAACTATCTTTGGTGTGGAAGACAGAAATCTATTAGGTCATATTATATCCCAAGCAGGCATTCACATAGACCCTGAGTGAGTCAAAGCTATAACTCAACTCTCATTATCTCACAACAAAAAGACAATGCAATCTTTCCTTGAGAAAATCAATTTTGTAAGAAACTTCACCCCCGATTTCACCGATATTGTCAAACCATTACAAAAAATGATCCGAAAAGATGATAAATTTAAGTGGGATGATGAACGAAAGGATTCTTTCAACAATATTAATACTGTGATATCTCAGGCTTTGGTGTTGAGAAGCCCTGGTTTTAATAGAGATTTTTTCTTCTATACATTTTCCTTCAACCAATCGTTAGCCACAGTATTGAATCAGAAGGATGATGACAACAATCAGGCCCTAGTGTCATTCATGAGAACTAACCTCCAAGGAGCCAAAATTAATTATCCTACTATAGATAAACATGCCTATGCGGTATATAAGGTAGTAAAACACTTCAGATCTTACATCCTCAAGAACCACACCAAAGTAATTGTGCCTCATTCTGCAGTTTGATCCTTATTCACTCAACAAGAGATGGGGGAAAGAAGAGGGAACTGGATGGCTGTAGTCCAAGAATTTGATCTAGATATAAAGCCTTCCAAACTAGTTAAAGGGAAAGGGTTATGCAAACTTTCAACCAAAGCCTAGGACCAAGTAAATGAAGACTCTGGATGGGAGAATGAAATGGAATTATGGTGTGATGAAGCTTCATACATCTCCCCAGGGAAAGATTCTTGGTATGAGAATATGAATTATCTCCTACACCATGGGACTTGCCTAGAAAATCTCAACCCTAGGGAAAGGAGAGATCTCAGGTAAAAATTTGCACAATATCGCCTCACAAATTCGGTACTCTTCCGGATTAATTATGATGGGGTACTTTTAAGATGTCTCGAACGTGGAGATGTAGACAAAGATCTGAAGGAGCTCCATGATGGCCCTGCCTGTGGACATTTTGTAGGAAACACCACCGCTCATAAGATAATTAGAGATGGTTATTATTGGCCCACTTTGTTCAAGGACGCTCACACATACGCTAGAAACTATAAAACTTGTCAAATAAGCACTGGGAGGGAAAAGAGAGAAGTAGTTCCACTCCAACCGGTGACTATTTCTATGCCTTTTGAGTAATGGGGGTTAGATATCATAGGATAAATTACACCAAGTTCTTCAAAACAACATAAGTGCATACTTACTGCCACCGATTATTTCATGAAATGGGTAGAGGGCATCCCTCTGACTCATGTAAATGAGAAGGTGGTAATCCAATTCATAGAACAACAACTAATCACAAGGTTTGGTGTCCCTTCTGTTCTTGTTTTCGATAATGGAACTTATTTTTCTTCCACCTTATTAACAGAGTTTTCCCTTGACAAAGAAATCATAATTAGGTACTCTACAAATTATTACCCATAGGGAAACTGAGTGGCAGAATCAACAAACAATAACCTAGTGAGAATATTGAAGAAAACGGTTGCATACAACCAGAGGAATTGGCATAATCTACTCCATAATTCTTTATGGGAAGATAGAGTCCCACCAAAGGAAACTATAGGAAATTCCCCATACTTTCTGGTATATGGACAAGAATCCATTCTCCCAAACAGACTTTATCTTCCGTCTCTTCAACTTTCCCAAGATTCTAGAGGACAACCTTCATCAGTCATACAACAAAGAATTGACACTCTTCTCATGCTAGAAGAAGCTAAAGAGAGAAAGCTAAATCAAAGTTCATAGCACACCAACAGATAGTTAAAAGGTGGTTTGATAAGCATAAGGGTAAAGAGAAGAATTTTGAAGTAGGAGACTGATCTGGATTTATGAGTGGAATGAAATGAATACAAATTATTAATAGGTGTTTAACACAAAATAACAGAGATACAATAAAACTAGTTTTCTATTCAATAATGAAATAAGCTGAAACTGTAAAATGCAGCGGAAACAAGCTTGTTGGAATGGTGGCAGCTTATCTCTGAGAAGAGATGTGAGGCTTGCACTCATTCACAAGAAGATCCTTACAATCAGGCTATGAAGGAATTTTTACAATAAGTAGGAATTCCAAAAACCCTAGACATCCAAAAACCTAACCCTAGGAGATGAAGCGCCAAAACTCATGTTGGCCCCGTTTGGGTAAGTTAGTACATCGACTTCTCGGGGTCGTAACTTTTTCATATGATCTCTATTTTAGGCATATGATATCCCATTGGAAAGGTATTGTCGAGGAGATTCATTTTGGGGGATACCATTGAGAAGATTGATCCCAAAAAACCTTCATTTGGGCACTCAAAATGGCCCCAAAAGTTAAAATTGCTAAAAATAGTAAATTGCCAAAATTGTCAGAAAATTGTTTTGAACTAGTTGGAAAAGGTGGGTGGCCACCGATATCCACTTGGATCAATCCTCCATCCTTAGTAAGAAATGGTCTCCATTGCATTGAGGTCCCCCATCAAATGAGGAAATTTATGTTGAATTTGGCCCCAGGTGAGCCACTTGCCTTGGTGCAGGAGTTGCCTTGCTTTGACGACTCAATAAAGCTAGATACTTTGTTGTCAAGTGCCCTTGATCTGTGTGTCCACAATATGATCATTGGATGCATGTTGTATGTAGTCAAGTTTGATATCTATTGGTGTCATTTGTTCTTCTACTTTTGAGGTGTCCAATAATGGTGGGAAATAAGGGAAAAGGAGATCGATGTTGAACACTCGATCCAGGCCAAGGAAAGGAGGAATGTTGAGCTCAAAATAATTATCCCCAATGGCCTTGGTGATGGTGTACAACCCATAATGGAGTGGGAAAAGCTTTCGATGGGGTCCTGTAAGGCATTCTTTCTGCAAGTGCAACCAACCTTTGTTGCCCACTTGGAACTTATGTGGCACCCGATGTTGATCATGGCATTGTTTTTACTTGTCATTGGATTTTTGTAGGATATCTTGAACCTATTGGCAGATGTGCTAGATCCGCTCAATGAACCGGGTGGCTTTGTCAACTTCAATTGGAGTAGGATATGAGTCAATCTAGGTGATTTCAAGGGGAATTGCAACATCTATGGGACCCAATGGTTGGAATCCCAACCCCACCTGAAAGGGGTTGTGGTCGGTTGAGCTATGCAGGGCTCGATTGTAGCTATGTTGGACATACGGAAGGATCTCATCCCATGTGAGAGGGTGATTTGAATTATACATGCAAAGGATATGCACAATCATCTGATTTAATACCTTAGTTTGGCCATCTGTCTGGGGGTGGAAGGTCATGGATTTGGTGATCTTGGTGTCTAGCAGTGACCAGAGGCTCGATCAGAATGTGCCAAGAAATCGATTTTCTCGATCTGAGACAATGGTTTGTGGGAGTCCAAAATGTACCCAGACTCATTCAAAGAAGATCTTGGCAGTGGCCTCTGCTATGATGCTCTTCTTGTAGGCAACCATAATCGCCATCTTAGAAAAGAAATCAACAACCACAAAAACAAAGTCATTTCCCTTCTTGGTGGACGGGAAGCCCGACATGTATTCCATTGAGATGGATTCCCATGGCCTGTTAGGAGTAGGAAGAGGGGTGTACAAGCCCTGTTTCTTAGTGGTAGATTTGGCAATAATGCAGGAAGTGCAGGACCTGCTATACTTTTTGACCTCCTGTCGAAGTTTTGGCTAGTAGAAATGTTTTTGTAGCATCGCCACTGTCTTTTTGATGTCGAAGTGTCCTGCCACCTGACTATAGTGGGATTCCCAGATAAAATTCAATTGCTCCCTTGATGGAACATAGAAATGGCCCAGACGACACAACAACCCATCCCGAAGATGGAAATTATCGACAACTATGTTTTCACCCAACATTTGGTAGGTGGTGATGAAGTCTGAGTCTGTCTCATAGAGTTGGGGCCATCCAAAGGTCTCATGGCCGCAAGATTCTAGCACTGTGGTGAGTGTCGCGACTAGTGGTCTTCTGAGGAAATCAATGACGTGATTGGTGCTTCCTGTTTTATACTTTATGTTGAGGTGGAATTGCTGCAAGTATGTGGACCACTTTTGGTGGTGGTCATTCTACAATTTTCCTTATGTCTGCATGAACTGCAGTGGCCTATGATCAGTGTGGCTGATTGTCTCCTTCCCAAGAATGTAATGTCTCCACTAGCAGTAGGCTTTCACAATGGAGTACATTTCTTTTTCATAAGTAGGGTACTTATGAACAACATCGGATAATGTCTCACTATGATAGGCCACAGGGTGTTTGTGCTGAGTGAAAAAGACACCACATCATAGTCTGAAGCATATGTCTCGATCTCAAAGGGATGTTGTAGGTCTGGTAGTGAAAGTACTGGGGATTAGCACAAGCGCTACTTCAAATCATCGAACGTTTTTTGTTGGGACCGGCCCCACGAAATTTTTTTCTTACCACAACCCTTAGTTATTTGGCTGAGGGCCCATGCAATATGGGAGAATCCCAACACGAACCTGTAGTAGAAATTGGCAAGCCCTAAGAAGATCCGAAGCTCAGTCAGTGTGGTTGGAGCTGGCCAGTAACGGATGACTTGAATCTTGGATGGATCTACATGTATGCCATGTTTATAAATCATGTATCCCAGGTAATGGACCTTGTCCATGTCGAAGGAGCATTTTTCCAAGTTGGTGTATAGATTGTGCTGTCGCAGGGTGTGTAGAACCTGCTTAATATGTTTCAAGTGTTCAACCCAAGTCTTGTTGTAAATGAGAATGTCATCCAGATGCACCACTACAAAAGTATTGGTGAATGGTCATAGGATATCATCCATCATCCTCATGAAAGTGGCTGGAGCATTTTTCAAACCAAAGGGCATGACCAACCATTCAAAAATGCCTGCATTTGACTTGAAGGCGGTTTTCGATACATTTGTTTGTTCTATCAGGACCTAGTGGTAGCCAAACTTTAGATCAATCTTACTGAAGTATTTGGCCACCGTGAGTTGATCAAGGAGGTCATCGATTCAGGGAATTGGGTAGAGGTTTCTGACTGTGATTTTATTCAGACCCCAGTAAACAATGCAGAGTCACCAGGTTCCATATTTCTT
>JZKD02S0444332.1:211678-228573 GCA_000966675.3 Picea glauca | reverse complement strand
CATGATGCATCATCATCAAGGTTAAGTGGTTCATCATCATAAAAATCCAGATCACTTGCGAGCAAGTGTCCTCAAAGAATAAGTTTTTTCAGTGCGCCAGAGCGGGATGTTACATCTACTGAGCCCTTCTAAGGATATTTTTGATGCCTTCCTAGCAACCCGATTCTCTTCCTCCTGATCTTGTGAGACGAACTCACTTTGTCGTTGGCGCACTCCTTGCAATTGATTAATCCTTCAGACGGCTTCTCGCAACACTTAGCCAAGTGTTGGCCTGATGCACGCCTTGCACAGGTCTTGGTTCTGTATCCCTAAATCGTTCAGGTTTTACCAAGGTAATTCTTACCTCCGCTCAATGCAAACTTGCATAGCTTTCTTCCCTCGTAGTTTTCAACAACTTTGGGTTCTCCTCAAATTCCCAACACTCCAGAATGTGTTGGTCCTATGCGTGCTTGCACCCACTCAATTCCCTCTTGGGAGAGCCTTACAAAGTACTCAATAAATCTGTGCTACACTTCCTCCTGCACAGACTTTTCTCCAAGGTATTCACCAACCTCGTGGTTCTCCCTTGAGTATGTGAATTATCCTGGTGTGCCCTCCTTGAACGTTCTTCTTTGACTCGAAAGAGTTCAGATATAGACTCCTTGCGTCGATTCACAAAATTTCTACACTCTGTTGCTCACTCCTTGCGCTTAGCCTAAATAACCATAACTAATTCAACAAAATCATAGATAGAGGATTATATCTCATCCTTGTATATGAACTCTAACACACACATCTACAACATAAACAAACATAACTGACATTCACAAAGAAAACATCCATTACACAGAAAACCGAAAATAGTGGAATCTGTTCTTTTCTATTAACGACAAAATGTCAATCACAATGTATGAGTCCAGACTGCAACTAAGTCTCGCCTCTCAACAACCTCTCCTCTTGGTTTACAATGATTTTTTCATCAATCTCCAACAGCCTCTCAACAACCTCTACTGGGCATACAATAAAAATATTTATACAAGAGGTGCTCGACGAGCTTTCCCTCGAAGCTATGCTAGTGGTGTCTAATCACCATTCAAAACACTTGACTAATGAGACAGATTACAATGAGTGGAAATCTGATCCGAATCGGATCTAGATCCCTGCTACCGTCAACCACTTAAGATGACCTCATCTACATCTTGTGCGAAGGCACAACTTGGCTCTTCTAGCATGAAAACATTAATTGCCTTTATTACATTTAACTTTTGAAGGCAAAATGAGAGGACGACGCCTCTCCCTTCCTTTAATGCGCACCAACGTGCTAACCAGCTGGTGTGTGGTGAGGTTGAGTGATTCTCTTGCATCGTACTCCACTGCTACGAAAATTCATGAGCTTCCCAGCTCTATTGAAATCCTCGTGGATCCCAAAATTTCTCCTGGAGCTGTCCTCCTACTCCTCTGCTTTGTTGATGTTGTTGTTTCTTCTTCCCTGCTACTCGTGCAGGTCCTCGTCTGTTCAAATTGTCCTTGTTGACATCTTCTTCTATTGATTTCAACATCAACTCCCTTACCTCCTGTATCACTTATTCCAGCTACTCTGTCGGTTGGTTCTCCTTATGCAGTGTACTCGGTTGCAACTCCTTCTATTGGTCGATGAGCAGACCAACTTGGTCTCCCATGATACCTTCATCTCTTGTGATGCTGACTGGCCACTCTGCCGCAGACTCCAATTCCACAGGCTCCTTACTTAGCTACTGCTCAACTATCTCCCCTGACAGTCTAATTCCTGTCAGTTCTTCGACTGGTTCCATTCCATCTCCCCCCAACTTCTTCTCAGACTGGCACATATCCCCTGGCATGGTTATCTCATGGCAGCCATCTTTTGGTTCTAGATTGTCCAACCAATCCTCCAACATCTTCAAATCCATCTCCCATTGAGTGAGCGACTCAACTGGTTTCTCCTCTTCTGCTGCTGGGGTAGACTTCAGTATCTGCTCCTTCTCCTCCATGACAATCTCAACTCGCTGTCCTTTTGCTGCTACCTCTACAACAAATATGCTATCCTCTCCTCGGTTGCTTGGAAGGAATATTTCTATTCCTCCAATGACCAGAACGCTCCTCTCATCCTCCTCCTCGGCGGTGGAAGTATTTAACTTCCCATCGTCTTCATTCACACGGCTTGCAGCCCTGCATGAATCTTCATATGGATGAGGCCTTTCTTCTGCCTCCTTTCCATCTGTCAACACCCCTTGCTGACCTGAACTCTCAAATGAGCTCAATTCTTCTCCCTCGCCCACCTGACAATTTGGGATGTCTCCTCTTCCCTCCTGGCAGTTTATGAGATCAAATGATCCCTTCTTATTTCCCACCTGGCAATCTATGAGACCTCTCCCATATCTATTTCTCTTGGCACTGAGGTTTTCAACATGACTCAACCACCTTTTTAACACCTATCGCTGCCTTCTGGCCAACAAATTCTGAACAGGCCACTTGGTTGTCCTTTTCAAAGGCCACTAGTATCTCCAACACACCTTTTCCTCCTACTACATATTCAATGCTAGCTTTTCCATCTCTGCTTGGATTTCACTGAGCTCCTTGTCCATTTCTTCTTTTCTTTTCTACAGGAAGTCTTCTCTTCGACCGTGCTTATGGCCTTCAACAACCATCTTGCTTCACCTGCAGCAAACCTGGCTATTTACCATCTGTCACACACCTTGAAATAGTCTCTAGAAAGAATCTCACTTTGTTTCCCTTCACCTATTGTCTATAGGCGAAATCAAGCTTTAATACCACTCTGGCGTAGACCCCCCCCAATTCTTTCTTCTCTCCTCTTAGGGGTTTCTCGACCTATCGATCTAGGATATTTTAATCACATGAGTCAAATCGAATCTTCGGTTCCTTGCTGGAACCCAATGTAATTTTCATAGGTCCCTCTTTCTCCAAAGTGCGGTCTCTATCAACCCCCATGGCTCTCTTCTTGGCCCCTTTGAAGAAAGTTGATAGTGCACTAGTTCTCTGTGCTAGGCCCCTTTATCATATGACCTCAGGCTGTGTCCCAGAGCTAAACCATGAAAGATTCTTTGGGTTTCAACCTTTTCTCACAACAACCAACTCTCATTTCCCCGAACTCTGAATTGGCAAATTCAAATGGTGTGAGGATCAACAGTCCCCATCTCCCCCACAATCAACGACTATGATTGGCTTCAGACTCCAGCCTTCATGAGTCTCTCCTCTCCACTCTCCTCTTATCTTCCGGAGCACCACTTCTACGAAATGTGTGGGTCTCCTCCACGTGTCCCTTCCAGATCCAACAGTCCGGGTTCACTCCACTCTTCACGACTTCGCGAAGTTTTCCATTTTCTCCTGGAAAATATCTTGGAACTCTATCTCTCAAATCCCCTAAGCTTTCGCCACATGTTTCCTCCCGACGATGGACGATTCCTCTTTCCTTCGGGACTTCAACAAGTCCTTACTCCTTATGCACACTACTTTTCTCCCTGTTTGAGACTTTGACTTCTCCCGACCTTTCTTCACTTTTTGTAAGAATTCTGGGCGTGACTGCGCTAGTCCTTCTGGGATTTTTCTGGGTTCGAACCTCTAAGGTTCCCAGCTCTCCTATGCCCTTCTAAGGATATTTCTAATGCCCTCTTGGAAACTCGATGCTCTTCCTCTTGAGCTTGTGAGATGAACTCACTTTGTATTTGGCGCACTCCTTCTGCTCGATTAAGCCTTCAGACAGATTCTCGCAACACTTAGCCAAGTGTTGGCCCGATGCACTCCTTGCATAGGTCTTGGTTTTGTATCCTTGAATCCTTCAGGTTTTCCAAGGTAATTCTTACCTCCGCACAATGAACACTTGTTGAGATTTCTTCCCTCAGAGTGTTCAACAACTTTGGGTTCTCCTCAAATTCCCAACACTCCATAATGTGTTGGTCCTGTGTGTGCTTGCACCCACTCAATGCTCTCCTGGCAGAGCCTTACAAAGTACTCAGTAACACTGTGCTACGCTTCCTCTTGCGCAGAATTTTCTCCAAGGTATTCAAAAACCTTATGGTTATCCCTGGAGTATGTGAATTATCCTGGCGTGCCCTACTGGCACATTCTCCTTTGAATCGAAAGAGTTCAGATACGCACTCCTTGGGTCGACTCACATAATTTCAACGCTCTGTCGTGCACTCCTTGCACTTAGCCTAAAGAACCATAACTAATCTAGCAAACTCACAGATAGAGGATTCTATATCTATCCCTGTAGATGAACTCTAATACACGAATCTACAACATAAACAAACATAACTGACATTCATAAAGAAAACATCCATTACACATGAAATTGCAAACACTGGAATATGTTCTTTTCTATTAATGACAGAATGTCAATTACAATGTATGAGTCCGAACTGCAACTGAGTCTCGACTCTCAACAACCTCTCCCATTGGCTTATAATGATTTTTTCATCAATCTCCAGCAGCCTCTCAACAACCTCTACTGGGATTACAATACAAAGATTTATACAAGAGGGGCTCGACGAGCTTCCCTCCAAGCTATCACTTGTGATCTGCCTGAAACAAAGATCAAAAGTAAGAAATACAACATGAAATAGATCAACACTCTTCTAGTGTTGTGATCAAACATTCCTCCATGGTAACTTGGGACCAACACAAGCAGTTTCTTCTAGAGGATATCTTAGTTGTATCTTAGTAAATGATTACATTAAGAATTTATCTCAATATGCTCACATGATACCAAGTATAGTACTTTTCAAATAATGCTTCCTCAACTATAGTGTTTAGTTGTAATGGGGTAGTTATCAAAATGTCATGTGCAACTTTGAATATTATCAACTTAATTAATCAAACCTGGAACCTGGAGTATTGTCCTCAAGAATGAGTGTGTTGCTTTTATTCCAAGTCCCCTTCACTCAAAATGACAAGTGCTTTCTTCAACGTGTCTCCTGTACTAAGACAATATGTTATCTTGACAAAAGGTTGGTTTAGAGAATAAACTCTATGATCTCAACTTTAATCAATCTAATACCTTGACTTTAATTTTGACCAAAGTTTAGTATGATGGTCATAGCTTCAACATGAAAACTAGATCAAAATAATGTCATAACAAATAGATGCATATCAAAATAATCAAACCTGGGTTGCATTATTCCTCTGAATGTGTTGGATCTGAGATCCTTCTAGATCTATGGAAAGAGATCCCTTCTCCCGCAAATACTCTTTAAAGATTAACAGTTTAAACAAATGCGAGTACATACCTTTGATAGTAGTGGCACCATCTAGTAACAGTAGTAATAATTACCAACCCTTTAAAAAATTCAAGGGTGACTACATTTGGTACTGCAACTGATACTTCGATTGATACAACAACTGATACAACAATTGTAATTGATACTGCAACTGGTTCTGAAGCTGCAATTGCAAAAGCAACTTAGGGTTTTATGAGAAAACCCTAATTTTTCAAACTTCAAATTTTGAAATTATGATCCAGGGACTAGATGCATTGGGTTGAGGTGAGTTTGTTGAAGATGTTAGATTTAAAAAATTTCAAGTTTTCCCCTTGAAACTTGACCTGTGAAAATCTGGACTGGTACTTCTGGTACTACTTCTGGTTTCCTGGTTTTTTCGATTTTCTGGTTTTCTGGTACCAGTCAAAACTAGGTTTTGACTTTCCGAAGGCTTTGTCCACTGAAAAGGCACGTTCAAGATACCAAAATATTCACTAGGGCAGGGTGCACTTTTATAGATGGTTTTTAGGCAAAAATTACTCTCCAACAAAAATCCCTAATTTTCTTGTACATCAACAATGCCATTTTTTCTTATCCAGTGAAAGGTCCTCTCTTCAGCTTAGCTCTGATACCATGTTAAGTTTTGAGCTATTATTAGGTTTCTTTTCAATTTACTAGATAAACATATCATATCTAGGATCACTGAGAGAAACAAAATCACAATATACACAACATTTATCTTGGGAAACCCTCATGGGGGAGAAAACCCAACAAAAATTCCTTAATATAGATAGCCAATACAATTCCAAGACAATAAACCAAAACACTAGAGAATATCCAACACTGAGTAATGTGCCTCTCTCTTCCTTCTTCTCCCAACTACAACTCTCCAAACTTGCGAACTTGATGAGTGAATGAGTGAGTGAACAAATGAGGCACTAGCCTCCTTTATTTATACTAGCTGGCAAGTGATGGAAATGTGTCTCTTCACTAAGCAGGGCTAACTTCTCTTCTTAGTGGTTAAAACCACTTTATTTGGGCTTGGGGGACGACTTCTTAATTAGCATAATATAATTAGGGTTTGAACAATCCAAAAAACGGGATTTGGTCATTTGCAATGCCTGACATGATCAATCCACAAAAGGGGATTGATCTAATTAATAATGACTCAATAATAAATAGAATACTCTTTGCAGTTACAATATTTCAACACAACAAAACCATTTCATAAAAAACTAATCATCCCAAAACTCGAGGTGGCCTAGCTCTACCATTTAGCAGTCAAGTGTAGACCTTAGGACCAATAGGATACACCGTTAGAAAGCTATTGATGCGCTCTTTTATTTGAGTTGCTAAAAAATCTGTTTAGGGTCTTAAAAATGCCCTGCAAAAAGATGACCTTCAAACAATACAAAAATTTCATGAAAATCACTGGTTTTTTGTTTTTGTAGATCACTAATCGACTTTGCACACACCACTTCTAAATTATACACCCATATTCAGTATGCACAATTCTACACACGCAATTCCAAAATGTAGTGCATGAACAACGCATCCATATCTAGTGTGCACCACTTTTTGTCATGCACTAATATCTACTGTGCACAACTTTTGTGTCGCGCGCCAATACCTATTGCGCACAACTTTTATGTTGTGCACCAATATTCTGCATGCATTGTACTCTCTGCACTACACAATGTCAAGGTTCATTGTGCTCACATTGTGCACCAATACTCCTTGTGCACCACCAATTATACTTCTGCATAGCATGAATATTTAGCATGTACGCACTGCATACCAACGTTGCATGCGCACCAACAAATTTTCACTGCGTTTTGCCAAGACTCCATGCACACGCCGTGCGCACCACATTATTAGGTGTGCACCACAAGATCTGCGCCATATGATGTTAAATTTTAGTGCACTTCCACGCGCACCCATATTATGCGCACACCAACAATTTTACACCGCGTAGTGCTAAAATTTAGTGTGCATACCTTGTGCACCATTATTTTCCACGCAACGCCAAATTTTTAGTGCACACACCTGTGCAACATTATTTTTCCACGCAACGCCAAATTTTTAGTGCACACACCCACGTACCATTATTTTTCCACGCAATGCCAATTTTTTAGTGCACGCACCTGCGTAACATTATTTTTTCGTGCAATGCCAAATTTTTAGTGCACACACCTACGCACCATTATTTTTTCGCGCAACGCCAAATTTTTAGTGTGCACACCTGCGCAAAATTATTTTTCCACGCAACACCAAATTTTTAGTGCACACACCTATGCACCATTATTTTTCCGCACAATGCCAAATTTTTAGTCCACACACCTGCGCACCATTATTTTTCCACGCAAAGCCAAATTTTTAGTGCGCACACTGGTGCAACATTATTTTTCCGTGCAACGCCAAATTTTTAGTGCACACACCCACGCACCATTATTTTCCTGTGCATCAGTACTACTTAGCGGACACAAATATTTTTAACGCTTAACTTATTTTTCCATAATTTTGTTGTAGAAATTGGGGTTTTTGCTCAATTTCACCCAATTTTGTCCTAGGCACCATGGCCGCTCTATAATCTAAGAAATTTGGCCATCTACAGGCCCAAATTTTCCCATTAGAAATTGAAATTACTTGTTTTCAATCTTCGACTCGATTCTTCACATTACCCATGAGATTTCTCTCTATTTTTCTGCAATAATTTGATCATACGAGCTGAACACATACCACATTGTTGAAAATTGGGCTCTCATACCACATTGTAGCATCCCCAACCACTTGTTGGGCTATGTCACTTAAAAAATTCAAACTATGATACTAATTAAATCATAAAAATACTCAACAAATACATAGATTCATACAAAATAATAACAAAAACATGCATTATGATACTAATTTAAATAAAATAATAAATTCTTCATATGAATAGAGTTAAGCAGAAATAGTAACAACATGCATGCAACAATACAAATTCATCTAACGAATTTAACAACAAATATTCCATGACATAAAACTCATAATCGCATACAAACAATAATTGAAATAAACACATGAACGATACTTATCTCATAAAATAAACACCAACTGCATGCAGAACTTCCACATTCCTCCCAGCAGTAGACCACATTTCTCATAATCTCAGAAGTGGGTCACCCCCGAGCTAGGGATAAAATCTACCAGGGGAAAGGGAATACTAAGCCAATCTAAGGTTTGACAAGCAACATAATTACTCAATCAGAGGTGCCCAACTACTGCAAATAGCCTACAATATTGCATTCCTCACATGCATGTCCCACCCCAGAAAGTGTGCCCCTTCTCTGCTCAACAGTCCCTCGACTACCCCACTTCCCTTCTGGAGCTTCAACAATAGGTCAGACAGGAAGTCTCATATCACTGTAGCTATTTCTCAACGCACCAAGGAACAATTCTGAGTAGTTTCATGCCTAGAAAAACTACTCATGGGCATGACAACCTGCTTCTTCGACATAAAAAATATCCCACCTAGAGAGAAATGCCTATGGGCCTGACAACCCGCTTCTTTGACCACGGGCCTGACAACCCGCCTCTTCGACCATGGGCCTGACAACCTACCTCTTCAACCTGTAGTCAAACCAAGTAGAAGTATAGATGGTAGCATGGACAAGTGGATGGTAGAATATCATGAGTGAATAATCTAGGAATCATGGGAATTACACTAAATCTCCCTATTATATATATGCATGTGCCTTTTATGACACATGGCACCCAAGGGACTCTCTTGTCCCCCCTTTAGAAACTTAGGATATATAAATTTATATCCATAGTTTAACCTTTTAGGAATATGAATATAATATTCCATTGGGCTCAAGCCTCATTTAGCTTAGCCCCTTTCCTAGACTCTTAGCTACCTTACCCCTTTCTAGTGGAGTTTAGCCCCTCATCTCTTTTGTTTGGTCAGTCTGCAACAATGGTGTACTTTATTAATAATATGAGTATGATTTTACAATTACAATATAGGCACGATGGCCTTTAGCATCTAGGCTCCCTAGCCTAATAATAATATAAGCGTTCTAGCCTATAATAACCTAGCTCACCAGCCTATAAAACACAACATATATACAAAGGCTCCCTGGCCTCAATATCGCACACTCAATCCGCCTTGCACGTAACTATGGGATGAGATCACTCTTCTTTTGGTGTGCCATCCTCACACACTTACACATGTGCATGATACATTATAAATGTGTGCACTTCTTTGGTATTAGATTCCCACGCACATACTCAATGCACACATAACCGAACCAAATACCTTGTATCATCCGCTCACCAGCTTATGTGTATATTTACATTTACAATCAATACCCACATATCACTAGCCTATGTGTTCCTTTACATTTATATGAACAATTGGGTTCGGACTAGGGGTATTACAACTAATCCTTCCTCTTAAATGATATGACCCAAGTAATGAATCTGACTCTAGTAAAATGAACACTTGCTCAACTTTGCATAAAACTGATGATCCCTCAATACCTGCAACACCATCCTCAAGTGTTGCTCGTGCTCTTCTTTAGAATTTGATTAAATAAGTATGTCATCCAAAAATACAACAAAAAACTTATCTAAATAACTTATGAAAACTCCATTCAATAAACACATGAGGACAGTTGGTGCATTCAACAACCCAAAAGGAACCATTGTAAACTTGTAATTTTCATACCTTGTTCTGAAGGGATTATGTTGATGTCTTCTTTCTTGATTCTCACCTGGCGTTATAGAAAATTTTTCCTCACCCCATGCAACTTGCTTGGATGGCCTTTCCATTTCTCTATGTAGACTTGAAGTCCCCTTTTGTACTTCCCATAACCAAAACGTCATATTTTTCCACATATATGCACCCTACCAGTTAGACAACATGTGTATACGCAGGTTGCACCACTACAGCCTGCGTACATCGAGTTTGGTGCTCAAAATTAAAAATTGGGTCGGTTTTCGATGTCATATCATGAGATCCATGATCCTTGACCTTTTATATACTAGAAACGTTCTAACTCGGCCCTTCAGTTCCATTTGAAGGCTATAAATTGAGCAATATCCAAGTCATGGAAGAGGAGATAATTCAACTTTTGAGAGCAAAGATACTTTGGAGAAATTTCACTTCATACTGAGTCAACATCCCTTTATCCTTCAAAGCTTGAACACATTGTTCAACCTCCAAGCTCTTCCCTCTTTGATGGAGAACCTCATTGTCTCCTTTATATGAGATTACCTTTGGTGGAGGATTGAAGTGGTGGAGGCCCAACAGGAAGGGACTTAGTTTCTCGGTTCTGAGACGTTCCAAAATAGAAGTTTATCACTTGTATACTTTTGTTGATTATTTTAATAGAAATATTATTTTCTCGTTATTTATTTTATATGCTAACATTATATATTATCACCATATTCTTGTGTATCTCTGTTGTTGAGGACAAGTTGTAGGTTTAAAGCTTTGAGTTGTGTGCTCAACGATGGTCTTCATTGACCGTTCGTACGAGGTAGGATCTTGGTCTTGTCTTGTTAGTATTTCATTTATATATCATACTTGATATTAGAGTTGATTTATGCAGTCATTATGTCTATTGTGGTTTACCCCATGCCATAGAGATATTTTCCTCGTAAAAAAATTGGCGACCATACTGGGGAATGAATCTTCTGTTTTGGGGTTTGGAGTGTTTTATCCTTAGCTTTCTCTCTATTAACCTGAGTTTCCTTGTCACATGATTGCTTGACAACCTATTTTTACTTTACATATGAGTTTCTTGGCCTTATCCTTGCCTTGGTAGTATTTTACTACATATACGTTGGTTTTCCCTTGACAGACGTGTACATATGTGAGATGTCCTTCTATAGGGCGTGTACATACATGAGTTTTTCTCAAATAGTCACGTACATCAACCTTTTTGCTCACTGGCTAAGTTTGGTGTTTGTTGGGTGAGTTTGGTTGGTTGTTGAATCTTCTTGGGTCTATGTCCTAATTGTTGAGCGCTTACAAACTCATATTAAACCTTCATGTTGTTGTATTTTTGGGCGGTATTCTTTCTTATCATATTTTTCATTGGTTTTCCTTGCATCTTGGTCTGAGTGTTTGCTTCTTGGTATCCTACTTGGCTTGTCTCTTTTTTCTTGCAGTAGGGTTTGTATATCAAGATGCTATTCAGTCCTTGCATTTTTTTTTCTTTATATAGAAAATAAAATAAAAGAATTGCTTATTTTGCATTATGGCATTTTCTCTTTTGATTATTTAGTATTGAGCTTGACATATGAAGAATATTGCATTTTCTTGAAATCTTAGAAATTGTATTGAAAGTTGCATTTGAAAAGCTTACCATCTTTTGAGAATTTAAGGTTAGGATTTAACATTATGTTTATATTCATTTCTTTCATATGTTGAGTCATAATATCATCAGTTTCACGACGACGTCTCTTGAGTAAAAAAATCCATTAATAGTAACATTGATTAGAAACTATTTTATTTTTTAGAGTACACAAACAAGCATAGGATATAGGGACTTGGAATAGGATTTTGTGAGTAAAATTCTCCAAGGCTATTAAACTAAACATATGTATCTGACCAGGGAGTGGTGAAATCCATTGTGTAATAAGTGACATCACGACGCTCAATTCACACTGGAATTAAGCATGAGATCGTGTGAAGTTGGTTGCAAAGATAACCCTCTAATACCTTCTTAGCATCATAGATATTTATGTGGTTTCATTCGTATATGGGGGTATTACTAGTAACTTTATCTCCGTGAGAGGCGATGCTTTCAAGATTTGAGGATTTTTTTCCCTGCCCATACGATGGACCAAAATTACGATTATTCTCCCGCACATTGGTTATATTGTGGTGGCTCTAGTTGCTTGACATAGGTAGCCACATAGGTTACTTGTAGGGGTTATTGTGTAGGTACCCTGAGTCAGATAAGGGTCAGACAACACACGACCTTTATGGAGGATTACCTCTCCGGAGGGATTTGACTGTCTGTGATGTTAATCCCACAAGGTCCCTTATAATTGATTCTGATACCTCCAATATTTTGAAGGGAGCCTCGGGCCCCTCTTGGGAAATACATACCTAATATAGTGTGGGAGGCCCCTTTCAACCACTATAACCTATTTGTGTGCATTGGCCCTTTTTTCTTTACTTTGGTGTGCTCTCTGATTATTAGTTGGCCTTAGGATTTTGTATTGTTTCGTGAGTTTTCATTGCTATGGTTAGTGGATCTCCCATGACTCCCTCAGTTAACACTACCCAACCCATGGTATTTACTCATTCCATGGGGATAAATCCTTTCGTATTTTCGGGTGGTACGCCGAATCATTATTCTCATCCAATACCTTAGGCCTCTAATCATTTTTCTCTTGGTATGCCAGACATGACATCACACTTGTCATCTCGTGTTTCATCTTCTTACTTGAATCCTAGTTTTGGGTTTGGGGGCATGATGCCTCATTACTCCTTTTTTTTTTGTGGGGGTCATATCCCTCAACCAACTCCCATGGTGGGAGGTTGGAATCCTCCTTCCTCTGGACCCAATTATAGCTTCGCTTTTCCAGGATCAAGTGCTCAAATGGGCAATCCTTCTACTTATTACATCATGTCCATCTATCCTTCTTACACTATGTCGGTTCCTACACACTCTTTTCTCACAACGGACCTCCTTTTGTCCTCTGTTGTTTCATCCTTGGGAGTTAGTTTTATAGTATGGGAAACCCCCTTCACATAGTTCCTTCATCTGGGGGCAACATATATCCTCACATGAGTAACAAGGTGAGTAACCCTTATCATGTTGCTTTATCTTTGCAAGTGGATTCCTCGGTTATGATGCCCTTAAAACCTTTTATGAATCAATTTGGAGGAGGATACTATCCTATCGGATAGGGCCATGGTGTATACTGTTAATGAATGCAACTATAGGAGACATCCTCCAGCCTACAAACCTGTGAGATGTGGAATATAACAGTTATGTGAAGTCTTACTCTCATCTTACAAACTTGAGAGAAAGCCCCTAATAAAGGGTTCGTAGTTCCATCTTGGGACAGGGGCTAGGAATGTATATGGCCTCCTCCATGACGTGAGAGAGAAGAACTCCAGATGATTATATGATGTAAGAGCGATCTGTTGAGTTAGGGAAATCCTGAAAAGCGCTAGGAACATCATCATGAGAATAAGAACGAAGATGATGTGATGGCCTCCTATGAATAAGCAACATAGTTGATGTGAAGACTCCAGATGATCCTCCTGTTGGTGGCAGTGGGAAAGAATATCTGTAGAGCAGATGTGATTATGGATGAGCTTAAGTGCACGTCTGAGGAACTAGCTCATCTATGTAATGCAATGACTCAAGTTTATGGCATCCCTATGGATGTGGCCCCTAGTGGATGAGCACTAGTGGGTGTGTCAGATCCTTTGCTATATATATTTTTCAAGAGTCAGACCTACCTGTAACCCTAGTTATTGTGTAAAGGGTACATGTCGGCCCTATCTTATTGTGTCTAAAGATAAACTGTACAAGATAATTAATATTAATATTAATATTAATTATTATAATAATAAATAATTAATATGTCTAAGTGAAGTCGGCCTTATTGTGCCAATAGACACTTCAGTTGATAGAACAAGTCTAATATAAGTAAGAGGAAATCTCTCATTTGTAGACACACACTCACCTGCAAGTTTTGGAAATTTCAGCAATCACACTTCTTGGTCAAAGTTGCGCACCTGTCTTGGGAGCTAGGGTTTCTAGGTTTTTTGCACCCTATTATGTGGTAGGATATTCTTGAAGGTAAAGGTCTTTCTCTTGAGTATTATAGCCAAGGATTTGGCTGGGTTTTTCTGCCTTGTTTGAGAAGGTTTTCCCAGGATATATCTTGTGTTCTTGTGAATGGTGCTTCTTCATGTGATCTTGGTTGCTGCAACATTTATGGTTATGGTTAATTGATAAATGGAATGAAATTCATGCTTAACCTAATTCTATGAAAACAATAACATGGTATTAGAGCATAGGTCTTGAAAGAACCCATTGCACAAGCATTCTCCACAAGAAAAAAAGAAAAAGCGTCACTGTTGCCGTACATGAAAATTAGGGTTTTTTTATTGAAGAATATTTTCAGCCTCAAAACCTTCTAGAAAAGTGCGCCCTATCCCGAGGAACTCTTTGGCACCTTCAGTGCACCTTTTCAGTGGGTAGATCTCCTGGAAAGTGAAACCCTAGTTTTCACAAAGTACCAAAAGTACCAAAAAACCAGAAGTACCAGAGTACTAGAAGTATTAGAAAACCAGAAGTACTGGAAAACTAGAAGCACCAGTTTAGAAATCCACTGGTCAAGTTTGAGGGGGTAAAATTTGGATTTTCAAAATTTGACTGCACCAGCTTACTCGCCTCAGCCCAACGCATCTATCCCCTGGATCAAAATTTCAAAATTTGACGTTTGAAAAAATTAGAGTTTCCTCATAAAACCCTAAGTTGCAGTTTCATAATCAGTTGCAGTATCAGTTGAAGTATTAGCTGTTGTACCAGTTGCAATCACCCTTGAAGTCTTTTAAGAGTTATTACCGCTGCTACCAGATGGTTCCACTACCTGCAAATGCTATCAAAGGTATGCACTCACATATGTTTAAATTGTTAATCTTTAAAGGGTATTTGCAGTAAAAGAGATCTCTTGCTATAGATCCAGAAGGATCTCAAGATCCAACACATTCAGAGGAATAATGCAACCCATGTTTGATTATTCTGTTATGCATCTATTTGTTATGACATTATTTTGATCTAGGTTGCATGTTGAAGCTATGACCATCATACTAACCTTTGGTCAAAATTAAAGTCAAGATATTAGATGGATTAAAGTTGAGATGATAGAGTTTGTTCTCTAACCCAACCTTCTATCAAGACATAATATTTTTCTAGTACAAAAGACGGGTTGAAGAAATCACTTGTTATCTTGAGTGAAGGAGATTTGGAAGAAAAGAAACACACTGGAAGTGAAGACTCCATGTTTGATTGTTGTAATTGTCATTCCTCTAACTTATATTTCTGAAGTTTGCTACATTACAAGTAGGTGTTGTATCTGTGATAACAAACCTTAAAATTGTTTTGATTCTAGATATGTACTCATTATTCTCCTTTAAGAGATATTGTTGTTTTGGTTCCTCTTGTTTTCTTGTTCCAGACAGGTCAAGAGCAAAGGAAGATGCTTATCCTTCAGAGGGAGTCTCATTGACTCATAGGGAGTCAAAACTATTTGAGAAAGAAGAAGAATAGAACCATCCTTGAGACAATCAATGCAGTAATGCATGATAATAATCTTTCTATGATTTCATGGGCAGAAGCATGCATGACACAATATATGTTCAGAACAAGATTCTTCACCAGAATAGAAGCCTTCACCAGAGTGAAGCCTGAGATTGAAACCTTCAGGTTATTTGGGTGCCCAATGTATCTTCATGTACCCAAAGAGAAGAAGTCCAAGCTATATCCTTTAGAAAGAAAGGATACAATGAATCTTCAAAGACATTCCAGATCATCGTCCCTAATCAGAAACAGATTGAGGCAAGAAAAAATGCTGTCCTTGAAGAAGAGATAATATTTCAAAGATCCAGAGAATATTAGACGGAGATTGACAGTAAGACTATACCTTCTCCCCCTTCAGCAGTTCAGAGGGAGAAAGACATTATTCCAGTTGCTCCAATTGATATGTTCAGAGATATTGCAGTAGGGCATAAAAGGCCTACCTAAACTCACTCTGCTAGAGGCAAAGAAACATACAAGCTTCTCAAGGCACATTCCGAGAAAGCAAAAAGAGTTTTTTCGAAGTATCCTTTAGTAATGAGCCACTTAATTGATGATGAGACTCTTTGTCCTAGAGAAGCAACAAGAGAACCTGTATGGCAAGATGCCATAACAGAAGAATACTAGTACGTCTTAAATAATGATGCATAAGATATTATTCAAGGACCAGAAAGGGAAGTATGTGGTAGCTTCGAAGTGGATCTATAAGATCAAGCATACAACTGATGGAAGTATCAATAAATACAAAACAAGATCCATAGACAAAGGTTTCTCATAAACATAGGGAGTTGTCCATGATGAGACACATGACCCATTGAACTGATTCACTTCCATCCGTACCACCATCCATGATTTGGAATCTATATCAGATAGATAGATTCTTGATGAGTTTGGATTTCAACAAGAGTGTTGCTGATCCAAACCTATATAGTGTTGGTGACAAGAACCTAATCCTAATGACTTAATCAGAAAGCCTAGTTGTTAGAAAAAAAAACAAAAAAACTAGAAAGCATGGACTTTTGATTTTGATACACTACTTCTTGGGACAAGAAGTATGACATAATACAAATCCACTATGATGGATTTAAAGAAAAAGATTTATGTTGATTCAAGATGAGACCAATCCACATTTGATTGGATCACTGATATATTCGGTTAAACACCAGACTTGATTCATGCTGATTCAGATTGAGCAGAAAGTACAGTGGATCAGAAGAACACATCCTGTTGATGTTCTACCTTGAAATATTCCATGATTTCCTATTGCAGCAAGAAACATAACTCTGTAGCCTTAAGTGCACCAGAGACAAAGTATATATATATATATATATATATATATATATATATATATATATATATATAT
>JZKD02S0444332.1:198089-211668 GCA_000966675.3 Picea glauca | reverse complement strand
CTTAGGTATATAAAACACTATGGAATGCGTACACTTTTTCTTTGATAACAAGTCTCGCGTACTCCATAGGTGCACGCAGTACCAAAACCTTACACCAACAACTCACCAACCTATATGTACGTTACATTTACACTTTTTTCCAATGACTCACCAGCCTATATGGATCATTACATCGTGCACTACCCAGGTGTGCGCAAAACCAAAATGGCTCACCAACCTATATGTGCAACTACAAATGGGGTTCAGATTAGGAACATTACATGCAAGCCCCTTATTTTTGTGCTTGATATATTCTTGGATCACTCAACACAAATTTGATGCTTGACAACCATTGGATCTGATCATGGATTCAGTATTGTTTGTCAATTTACTTGTTGGCCTCCGAAACACTCAATATACCCTTTCATCGTTCAACCACCGTTAGCTTTGGTCCAATTTTGATATCATCCATCTATTTGTTTCCTCTTTCATTGGGACCACCAGGTCACCATGACATCAGGTCCTCGGGCCTTTTACTTTACACCCATACTTCTATTTAGCCGACATTCGAGATCCGATATTGTGAGAGTTGTCGATCTGATAGCTTAACAATCCAATCTCCATGATATCGTTGATCCATGGATTACAGTTGATCCATCCAGAGATCAATGGTTGATCTTATTTTTAAATCTTGACCACAGATCTTTTTCCTATGTTCCCCAGATATTAAATTTTCATCCATACCCAGGTTTCCTTGATCTGGCATGACATGTGTACTGGGTCCTATGAATGGAATGACATTGACATTATCCCATCTATGTGGACCATTCATCGATTTACAAGTGTCACTCACGTAGCTTCCATGTGTATTTGACTTGGCATTTGAACTGGCCCATCAGAGTGGCGGTTTATCAGGCCTATTGGTGACCTTCCACGTGTCATCTCATGTGTGGGGGTTCTTACATCATCTTGATGTTTATCGGTATCAAGACTTACAATAATCCCTAATGAGTGCAACCTGTCTAGATCCGATATCCCATGTGACGCGAATCGTCGATGTTCTACTTAAATGGATGGTTGGATCTACTTCTCCATGATATGGTTGATCTGTGGATCATCGTTGATCCTTCCAGTGATCAACGACCAATATTCCTCCTGCTAGTATATGGATTCTCCTCACCTTAACCTCTACTTGCCACGTGTTCCCTTCAGAACTGTTGATTTCTCCTTTTGATGGGTGGTCAAATCCTTATCGTCGTTCTAGATAAATACGAAACTCAGTCTCGATGGAAATTTGAAAACACGTTTCACATCCTAAGTGACTACACACATCAGTTGATATATCTTGGACCTTGGGATCTTGAGATATCGAAGTATTTGAGCCAATTACAATCATACGCCAAAGTGTCAATGGTCGAGATAATGTCAATTGTAGATCTAGGATCTAATCTCTGCCATCGATTTGTGTTCAAAATATATCCACGGGAACCATGTTCTGTGGGACCTTACCTCCACGTGTCATTTCTTGTGTGGAAGTTCTTACATCAGTTTGACATTTCTCGGCATCAGTATCTTGGGACTTAAACAACATTCAACACCTTAGAACCTTTAATGTTTGTGGTTCAAGATGATGTGGCACCAATACATGCATTAACACTTTGTCTCCACATGGGCTTGATTTGCAAGTCCCAATTGACGTGTCATTGTCTTGGCATGGCATGTGGTGTTGATGTGTCATCAAGCCAGCCCACTAAGACAACACTGGGCCTCATGTATAAAAGTTAACGCCTTTCGTATGGTTCCATGGCTCTTCCATTTTCATTCAAACTAAGAGCTTTCACTTTTTCATTTTAAACCCATCGAATATGTTTTCCCTTGTGCATGTGGGTTATGTCGTTCCAATCCTATTGCTAATTACAATATGAGATTCCTCTGTGCCATCAATCCTTTGCAACATGTTCGTCAAGCACCCTAGCAGAGACCTCATCGAATTGTAATCAACGCACACAGACATGTTGATTCGAAGGGATCTTCTCGACTTGCTTTGTCTGTTTTGATTTGCAGCATGAACGATTCCTTTGTCTTCTTGCCTTCAATGAAAATAATCCCCCCATGTCTGTGACAACAATGGCATCCATGATTGTCACACTCTTTTGACATCAATGACAACATTATCCAACAAGATGATGGGATTAAACATTATAGTTGTATTTTTTAATTTTTTTTTTCACTATGTAGGATCACTAGTATTTAGAAAATCAATTGCCACCACATATGCATTGATGACATGTTGGGCCTTTCCCTTTCTCACTTGTAAACATTAATCCCCCTTTCCTCCTCTAGTCTTCAAAAAAACATTATTTTTGGACATGTATGCACCCGAATAGTTATGCAAAGCGCATACATACATGTGTTGTCCCTTAGCAAGGTGCATAGACATTTATTTTTCTCAAAAAAATAATATTTCGTGTATATTTGGGTGGGGTTCATGAGTTTACCCAATTCCTGGCCTCCTATTGCATGTACACAACTATTTGTAACCACTCTAACAACTTAAAGATGGTATAAATGAGCCTAAGAATAGAGGGGAAGAACAATCATACTTGAAGCAAGATAATGATGGAAATTTATTATCCTTTCTACAAGCCCTTATTCCCTTACTGCTTATTCATTTCCCCAGACTTGGAAATCCATGTTTCCATCCTTTATTTTCTATATAATTATTTGGTCAAGAAGAATCCCGTTTGTCTTCTTTGGGCCTGCACTGGCATTGGAGTGAGAGGTGCTATCTATAGTTAGTGGCCTGGGTGGAGGAATCTAGGTCTAGGTTCCGGAGCAGTGCCACCAACATACATAGGCTGTAAAAATACTATTTTGGTTGTTGATTTAATGAAAATAAATCTCTTCCATCCACTTCTAATTTGTTATTGAATGACTGTTTCATTTAATTTCTGGTAATTTTAAATACTAATTGGCTTTAATTGTCATTTTATTTAAAGTTTGTTATTCAAATAACTACCACTTCCTTGCAACATCTTTCTCTTTGTGTGTGTGCAGGTAATCTGAGAAAGGATTGGAACTTCAGAGCAAAGATTCAACGGTGGATCGACATCAAATGTAGGATTCAAGGTTAGTCTTTGTTTCTATTTGCAAGGACTAGTTAGTTAGTTATTTTATGCTTAATTGCTTTCTAGATTGAGTTTTCTTTTCGAAGGTCCTTGCTTTGTTGTGGCTTTAACCCATAACCATAAGGGAATTTCCCTGTAATAGAACTAGCGACCATACTGGGGATTATCTCCATTCTGGGTTAGTTATAAGTTCTTGCATTTTTTTTCTTCTTGTTTGTCTGTATTGTTTATGTATTTAACCGAATAGTTTAATACTTCTGAGTCTTGTTTGTACCTTGTCAAATCCTTTTGGCCTTTTCTTTCAATATTTTAGGAATATTTAGGGTGGTACACATATTTTACTATGTATACAGTTGCGCACATACACACCTTTTCTTTGATATAGGCACATACATACACATTTTTCTTGAGCACAGTCGTGTACATCTCTCGAGTGAGAGTTTTTTCCTCTTCTCAATCATTTCTGGGGGTCTGGTTTTTTTTTTTTGGGATCTTTCTGGGTATTGTGACTCTCTCTTCCTTACTGTCAGTTACATAAATCATTTAAGCTAGTCATTTTTACAAGGAAAAGAAAAAAGAGTTTGTTTCATTTCTTTTTTCTTCAAGCCTATTTGGGTGGTATGAAAGTTCTTTGTTTGACTGTTTTTTTGTCTTGGGTTGCTCTAGTATCCCTCCTTATAGCCTAAACGTTTCTAGTTTAGTTCTTTTTGTCTCTCTACTTTACTCATACTTGTTTTGCATTGAAAAAGAAAAATCAAAATCATTTTTCATTTTTCATTTTTCTTTAAGAAACAAGAAAATATAAAAAGAAGATTGCTTTGTTATTTTTTCAATCTTTACCCCTTGTTTATTGTTGAAAAGAAAGTTCATTCAAGAATTCTTTCTATTCCTTTTTATGCATTAATTTCAAAGAGAATTCTTGCATTCTTGAAAAAAAATTGTTCTTGTCATTTTTGGTCATAGTTTCATTTGAAAAGGAAAATTTAGTTTTTCTTGTTTCAAACAATTGCATTGCATTCAAAGAAAGATCACATTGAATTGTGAATTTGCATCTAAAGTAAAATCTTGCATTTCTCATTTGCATTTAAAAGTTAAAGAGTTTGCATTTATAAGTGTTCCTTAGCACCATTTTCCATTGAAAAATAAGTTTGTTTTTATTAAAACAATGTTCTTAAGTGTTTCAATTTCTCCAAAGTATCAAAATATCACTACGTTTCACGTCCATAAACTTTTGAATAAACAACACCTATAAAATTAACTCATAATATAAAAACAACTAGAGTATTGTTTGTAGGGTAAACAAACTAGTCCAGGTTTAGGGCCTTGGATTAGGATTGGAGACATAACTCTCCAAGGTCATAAAAAAAACATAGGAGTTTCACTTGGGGAGAGAAAAATCCAATTGTCGTATAGGTATAGCCGGGAGCCTCCTCTAACACAAGAGTTAAACACGAGGTTGATTGAGGAATATTTGCGAAGATTACCCCTCCGAGACTTGACCAAGTGTACTAGAAAGATCATACATGGTGGTTTCATTAGTGCATACACCTCTCCATGAGTGTTGATCCACATTTGTGATGAAATTGGTGTTTTCATTTAACCACCCATAGGATTTTTCCTTGTCCCTTATTTTGTTTGTTTTCCTTTATTTTATTTTTCTTTTTTATCAAATTATTTCCAACACTTAGCCAATTTTCAAATAATGCAGAGTGGGGGTGTTGGAAAATTGGTTTGGACCATTGGTTTTCATTGATGTCAACCCTTGGAGAATTCTGAAATCCCTAGAGATGTGGTTGATATTGATGGTGAGTTAGTTTTCATTAATGAGTGGTTGAAGTCAGCAAATGTGATGGGTGTATTTGGAGAAGTCTCCAAAGTGGTCCCCTTATGGCGGAGCTCTAAGCATGGCCCTCACAGGAAGACGCTTTGAATAAGTCTACAAGAAACCCCTAAGTATGGTTAAGGATCCCATAGTTGATCATGCAATTAGTTCATGAATGAGGGATTAAATGAAGGTAACTCACTCATGAATCGATAATGTTCATCATGTTATTTCTGGTGATAGGTGGTATGCCATGTAGTTCCTCACAGTTGAGGAGATATTCCGTATTGAAGATGGAAGCCCCTAAGTATGGTTAAGAAGCCTCGAAGTATGGTTAAGAATCCCATAAATGGTTTCAATAAGAAGTTATTATTTAACCCCAAAATGAGGAAAATGGGTAAAATAGTTGTAAACACAAAGTTACAAGTCGGCCCTAAATTTAAGAAAAGAAGTCACTTGGAAAAGTATAAATACACATCAAGCGCCTCTCATTTGTACACACACGTTTATTGAATATCTTTCTAAGTGAGCAAGCAATTTTTATCTGAGCTAACCAAGGATATTTGAGGCAATTTTCAAAGGGAATATGAAGTGAAGAAGGTCGAAATTCCAAGGGAGGATGAAGTCTCGTGAGGATGTGCTCTAAGGTATGTTATTTATAGGTCACCTTACCATTTTCACTATAACATGTTTTCTAGAATGATTCATATAGTGAAACTTGGAGGAGGTTCAGAAGACATGTCAAGGTACATGTGTTACACATTTCAACATCTGGTTCATAGAATTTTCTGAGATACTCTCTATGGAAAATAGGTTTTTTGGCTAGTCCAGAAACTAGTCTCAAACAGGTGTTCCAGGTAAAAAAGTCATAACTTATTCATAGAGGATCCACATTAGGTGAGAAAAAATGAATTGGATATAGAACAATACGTAGTATGTTATGTATTATTTTCAAATCTAGATATCAAATATTTCACGTGTGGAATTCTCTACAAGTTCTCTCTCTAGAATAAGCCCGAATTCAACAAGGTATGCCATTTTTGCTATAACTCATTTTAGGGGATGTTACAAGTAGTGAAAATTAGAGTAATTGCAGATAATATATTAATATTGGGTACAAGTTTTAGACCTTCACGCATTACAGGTACAGAGTTATGCTTGGTGAAATTTAGGGTTTGTGACCAATCCAAAACTAGTCTCGTGAGACTAAGGTGAAGTTTGATGAAGACGTTATTCTCTTGTTGTTGAAGTTGAGGAAGGTCTACAGGTATGTGATAACATACACCAGGTATATTACATATTTATATGTATGTTTATATGCATGTTTTAAGGGTTACATTTTGATGATGTTATGGTGCATGCTTTAGGCAAGTATTTGATAAATTGTTGAGGCATTGGCACATGCTTGAGGCAGATATTAGGCGCATGGTTGAGGAATATACTTGGTATATGATCTTGGTTGTTAGTTACTTTTTTTAGGCGTTTCATTGATGATATCTTATGGTACATGGTGTATGTAATGATTGGGACATATCATGAGTGATATGGTATATGGTTGAGGCACATGGTTTGAGGAGCATATTGGATATTGGGCACATTGTTTGAGATACATTTTTGGTATATGTATGAGGAATTACTTGGTGACATTGATGTGTGGTAAGATACATAGTTGATGCATGATATGGTGTTGGCACATGGTATGATGCATGTTTTGTTTGATGTATGATTTGGTACATGGTATGGTATAGGTTTTGGTGCATGGTTGATGCACTTATTATGGTACAGGTTGTGGTACACAATTGATTCTTGGTATGGTACATGGTTGAGACACATATCTTCTAATGGTATGTTGGTGATCTTTGTACATGCTCGGTAGAAGCGTGTGTTGGTGATGTTGTACATCTAGTTGAGAGGTGTCCTTGGTATATGATCCATGTGAGAGGATCTGGTTGAGTATCGGTGAAAGTGACAATGACCGTGGTAGTGACAGTGATAGTGGAAATGGTAGTGATGGTGGCAGTGATTGTGGTAGTGACATTTGGTCTACACTTATATTTCAGTGTGGCAGGATGGGGCAAGGAAAGGGGATTGTAGCCTCCTTTTGGTTGGAGCCAGAGATTCAGGGAGTTGGAGCTTCCTTCAGGTTGGAGCTTGATAATCAGGGGGTTGTAGCCTCCTTTTGGTTGGAGCCATAGAATTCAGAGTGTTGTAGCTTCTTTCAGGTTGGAGTTCATGAATAGGGGGTTGTATCCTCCTTCCAGTTGCAGCTATAAAATTGGGAAGTTGGTGCTTCCTATGAATGAATTATTGATATATATAAGAAAACATTCTTTGTTTTTATCCCATTTGGGTTTCCATGTAAATATTGGTGTACTTTATATTTGATGTGATGATGTTGGTGTGATGTTGTTTATGATTATATTCTCATGATATATTGAATTCAATCATAGATGATACATTGATGATATATTGTTGAATATTGTTGATCAATTTGAATAATATATATTGTGGTTAAAAGTGATAAAAGTGTTCATACTGATTCACCCCCCCCCCCTCCTCAGTATTACAAAACTTAGTATTAGAGTAGGTTCCTTTATGAAATAGTTTAACCACTGGAAGGAATATCATGGAGTCAACAATTTGTATAAGAATGGAATACCACATTTTGATGGATAGAACTATGAATTATGGAGCAGAAAGATGAAAACATATGTACAAGCACATGGATTTGATGTTTGGCAATCGGTAGTAGACAGATACAAAGATCCTTCCACTCCTCCAGGAGATAATGATGGAAAGAAACTTAGTCAAAACAATTAGAGGGATAAAAATGATATCCTGAATGGTGTGGTTGATTCATTATATGTCAAGGTTATGCATTTTGATTCTACAAAGAAAATATGGTACAAAATTCAGAATGTTTATGAAGGGGATGCTAAAGTCAAGGAAGCCAAGCTTCAAACTTACAGAGGTCAATTTGAACAACTGAAGATGAAGGAATATGAACACGTTGCAAATTACTTTATATGAGTTGATGAAATAGTGAATGCAATTAAAGGATTGGGAGAAGAAGTTGACAAATCTATAATTGTTCAAAAAGTATTGAGATCTCTTCCAATTAGATTTGATCCTAATATTTCATCACTAGAAGGAGAAAATATGAGTACAATAAGCATGGATGAGCTACATGGGATATTTATAGCTTATGGAATCAGAACACTATAGGAAAATCCATCCATAGAAGAAGCAACTTTTAAAGCATCTAGAAGGACAAATAAGAAGAAAAAGCCGGAGTCAAAGCCAAATTGCAGTCGTAGCGATGATTCAGATGAGGATGAAGAAATGGCCAACTTTGTATGGAAGTTGAATAAAGGAATCGACAAGTACAAAGGTATGCTTCCCTTAAAATGTTTTAATTGTGGCAAAATTGGTCATTTTGCAAATAAGTTTCCTTATGATAAGAAGTCAGATAGTGATGAAGAGGAAGATCCCAAGAAAGAAAAGAAATATCAAAAGGGAAATAGGAAAGATAAAAGGAAAGTATTCGAGAAAAATATGTACTCAAGAGAAGATAGTTCATCATCTGATGAAGATGATGAAAATGACAGTGACTCAAAGAGAGTACTCTTTATGGCTATGGAAAATAAGAAAAAAAAACGAATAAGGTGAAGTGGATCTTGAGGCAGAATTAATCAATGCTTTAACTGAATTGAAGAAAGAAAGGAAGAAAAATAAATCATTCAATGAAGAAAAAATATATTTGAAAATCCAACTTGAATACAGAAAGAGAAAGGAAGAAGTAATGCAGATCCAGATGATAAGGAAATAAAACTAGTGTGAGAATCTTGAAAAGGAAATCATGACATTGAGAGTTGAAGTCAACAAGCTCAACAAGAACTTGAAAATATCTCAAGTTTTAGAAAACATTCTCAACAGTGAAAGGCCATACAATGACAAATTTGGACTAGGATACAAGAATGTTCATTTTGAGGAAGGTTCAAGCTCCATGAAAAAAGCAACAGAAAAAAGGATTTATGCAGAAGTTCTCAAAGGAAGGAATCATGGTCAACAAGAATCAGAAAGGAATGAATACATAAGACCTTCTACATTCAGGCAACAGAGAAACTTCAATCATTGTGAAAAAAACAACCAAAGATAAGACTTTGATCAGTCGAGGTAGGATTTCAGAAGGACTACACCACAAAAAAGATCATTCACTCCCAAGTATGTAAATTTATTTTATGGTCATTGTTTTAATTGGACTAACTTTGGACATAAATTTGTAGATTGCAAGGATTATGAAAGAAATGATCAGGCAAGAAATGCTTATGTGGCTACACATAACATTGAATGTTACAAATGCCACAACTATGGACACATAGTTCGAAATTGTAGAAGTGTGATAAAGCCTCCCATGAAAGAAAATATCGATGATAGATACAAGAAGGCTTGGAGAAGAAATGAAAAAAAGAGAGAGCAGGTAAATGAAGAACAAGTCCAAGGAATCATACTCACATGATTTGCAGCAACACAAGATCATAATGAATTTACAGGCAATAAATAAAGGTTCAGAATTTAGGCAGAGGATGAAGAAGAAGACGTCAAAACTCAGAAAGATGACAGAATTCAGAAAGAGGATGAAAAGGAAGATGTCTCCACAAACGAAGAGGAAGATTACTCTGCATCAAAGCAGGTGTTTTTCTGAGCCATCCGACTTGGAGACTCTTAGTACATATGAATATTAAACATGGGGAGTTAGTGCAGTGGCTAATACAGATCAGATAACTATCCTTCGAGTAGGTTGAAGTATTTACAGAGATATATTCAAAGTAGTCATATAAAAAAAGTACAAAATGATAGATTGATCGATTGAGAAAGTATTGTTCCCACACAGGGGTCAATTGGTAGTTACACAACCAAAAGATTATGATTGTATTCAGGTAGGGATATCTTCAATACATGTTGTTCCAGGCATACAAAGTTTGTTTTGCAGATAGAGAAGACCAGTTGACACATTTTATATGTGATGATCAATTTCATCCATATAGTACAATGACAGATGGGTCAACATTGTGGACAGTTGAGTAGCAAAGTTATGGACAATTTTGTGACATATGGAAAAAATGGATTCGTGATATTCTTAGCAAGTATAAAAATAATGGGTTAGAGAATATCATTAACAATGTATTTACAATTGGAATCAGTTGGGATTAGTTGGTCATAGAAACACAAGCAGTGAAAGGCACAACAAAACAAGGAAAGAGAAACCATCAACAATAGCTATATCATCAGAGGACAACCATTGTACAGTATGGTCAAGTAAAGATGACAAGTAAATAAAGAAATCAAGTAATGGATTATTTTTATATATGTCAGTGAAATTCAAGAGGAAGCACTAATAGATAATAAGAAGCACTGGAAGAGAGGAAAGGAAACATATACAAGTATCCCTACATTGATCTACATCTTAGTCAATGGAAGAGAAATCATCAAAGAAAGATTTCCAGACATGAATACCAGTAGCATGCAGATAGGGGGAGACATACCGACAGGGGGAGTTATCATTTTCCCATTATGACAAAAGAGAAGAGAAAGAACAAAGGCATGAAAATAGAGAGAAATAATAGATGCATGAAGGCAGGGGGAGCGACCCTAAGGAGAGAGACCCTTTTCCATTGATGTCAAAGGGGGAGAGTGAGAAACATTGAAAAGGAGCAATGGTCATAGGGGGAGCATCAATATTGGAGTATCATTGTTGTCATTAGTGTTTCCATCAATGTTGGTGTTGCCATAAATGTCGAAGGGGGGTATTGTTGGACATATGGTTTGGACCCTTGGTTGTCATTAATGTAATCCCTTGGAGATTGATGTCAACGCCTGGAGAAGTCTAGAATCCCTAGAGATGTGGTTGATATTGATGGTGATTTAGTTGTCATTGATAAGTGGTTGACGTTAGCATATGTGATGGGTGTATTTGGAGAAGTCTCCAAAGTGGTCCCCTTATGGCGTAGCTCTAAACATGGCCCTCACGGGAAGACGGTTTGAAGAAGTCTACAAGAAACCCCTAAGTATGGTTAAGGATCCCATATTTTATCATGTAATTATGTCATGAAGGATGGAGTAAATGAAGGCAAATCACTCATGAATGGATATTCCTCATCGTGTTATTTCTGGTGATAGGTGGTATGCCATGTAGTTCCTCACGGTTGAGGAGATACACCCTATTGAAGATGGAAGCCTCAAAGTGTGGTTAAGAAGCCCCAAAGAATGGTTAAGAATACCATAAATGGTTGCAACAAGAAGTTATTAGTTGACCCCAAAATGAGGAAAAAGGGTAAAATGTTGTAAAACAATAAGTTACAAGTTGGCCCTAAAGTTAAGAAAATAAGTCACTCGGAAAAGTATAAATGCACACCAAGAGCCTCTCATTTGTACACACAAGTTTATTGAATATCTGTCTAAGTGAGAAAGTGATTGTTATTTGAAGTAACCAAGGAGATATGAACCAAATTTTAGAGGGAAAATAAAGTGAAGAAGGGAAAAATTCCAAGGGAGAATGAAGTCTTGTGAGGATGTGTTCTAAGGTATGTTATTTACAGGCCATCTTACCATTTTCGCTATAACATGTTTTATAGAATGATTCAGATGGTGAAAATTGGAGGAGGTTGAGAAGACATGTCAAGGTACATGTGGTAAAAATTTCAGTATTTGGGTCATAGAATATTATGAGATACACTCTGTGGAAAATACGGTTTTTGGCTAGTTCGGAAACTAGTCTCGAACATGTGTTCCAGGTAAAACAATCATAAATTATTCATAGAGGACCCAAATTAAGTGAGAAAAAATGAATTGGATAGAGTACATTCCTTAGTATTTTATGATTTTTAGATCTAGATATCAAATATTCTACGCGTGGCATGCTCTACAAGTTATCTCTCTAGAATAATCCAGAATTCAACAAGGTATGCCATTTTTTCTATAACTCCTTTTCGAGGATGTTCCAAGCAGTGAAAATTGGAGGAATTGCAGAGAATATATTGAATAATATTTGGTACAAGTTTCAAACATTCACTCATTACATGTACATAGTTATTCTTGTTGAATGTTAGGGTTTGTGACTAATCCAAAAACTAGTTCCGTGAGACTAAGGTAAAGTTTGAGGAAGATGTTATTATCTTGTTCCTGAAGTTGAGGAAGGTCTGCAGGTCTGTGATCACATACACTAGGTCTATTACAAAGTTATAGGTATGTTTATATGCATGTTTTGAGGGCTACATGTTGATTATGTTATGGTGCATGCTTGAGGTAAGACTTTGGTATATTGTTGAGGCATTGACACATGCTTGAAGCACATATTAGGTGCATGGTTGAGGCATATATTTGTTATATGATAATGGTTTTTTGGTAATTTTTTGAGGCACTTCATTGATGATATATTATATTACATGGTGTATGTCATGATTGGGACATATCATGAGTGATATGGTATATGGTTGAGGAGCATCTTGGATACTGGGCACATTTTTTTAGATACATTTTTGGTATATGTATGAGGCATCACTTGGTGACATTGATGCGTGCCGAGATACATAGTTGATGCATGATATGGTGTTGCACATGGTATGGAACATGTTTTGGTTGGTGCATGATTTGGTACAGGTTTGGTACATGGTATGGTAAAAGTTTTGGTGCGTGGTTGATGCACGATTTGGTATAGGAATTGGTGCATGGTTGATGCACTTATTATGGTACATGTTGTGTTACACAATTGATGCTTGGTATGGTACATGGTTGAGACACATATGTTGTGATGGTATGCTGGTGATCTTGGTACATGCTTGGTAGAGGAATATGTTGGTGATGTTGGAAATCTAATTGAGAGGTGTCCTTGGTATATGATCCATGTGAGAGGATATGGTTGAGTATCAGTGATAGTGATAGTGATAGTGGCAGTGATAATGACGGTGGTAGTGGCAGTGACATTGGCAGTGATTGTGGTAGTGACAGTTGGTCTACACTTATATTTCAGGGTGGCAGGACGGGGCAAGGAAAGCAGGTTGCATCCTCCTTCCAGTTGGAGTCAGAGAATCGAGGAGTTGGATCTTCCTTCAGGTTGGAGCTTGAGAATGCGGGGGTTGTAGCCTCCTTCTGGTTCATGGAGCCAGATAATTCAGGGAGTTATAACTTCCTTCAGGTTGGAGCCTGAGAATCAGGGGGTTGGAGCCAGAGAATTCAGGGAGTTGTAGCTATTGATGTTTTGGAAACATCGAGAATACATTCTCCTAGATTAATAAGTAGTTATATACTATATATAGTAAATAAGTAGTTATATAATATATATAATATATATAGTAAATAAGTAGTTATTTATTATCCAAGGTGTTGTCGCCCAAAATCTCAACATGAAATACGTGTTTGCAAATGAGTTGCAATGCATTATTGTTTATATACATTTAAGATAATACTAAATAGGTGGGACCCCTTTTTAGGAAAAAAGTGAGGGAAAGTGATTCTATTATTTGTGCTCATGATTACCTTATGAGAAAGATTCTACTGTTGAAAATAAACAAAGAAATTCTAGCCTATTTCCATGTGCAATTGATGGATGTTGAGTGTGCTGACAATTTGATTAAAAAAAGAGAGGAGAAAA
>JZKD02S0444332.1:174465-193520 GCA_000966675.3 Picea glauca | reverse complement strand
AACCAGTTAGATGTGAGCACATATCAACAACATATATCAACAATATATCATCAACAAGTCATCACCACAATGAACACAAAGAACACAAGATGTATGTAAAATTTTCTTTTTATTACGGACTTGAATCCTTGGGGTTTATCAGCAACAACTGAATAGAGTACAACTCTACATGCAGGACTCAACTTACATTCTCAGCACCAACTGAGATGAGGCAACAATCCTCAACAGATATCAATCTGTCAACAGGTACGTGACCTGTCAGTAGTGCAGCCCGTGTGTGCACGCGCCCTGGCTCACTATAGGCCGTGTGTAAACACGGCCAGTGTATAATGAAACAAGCATATGCTTCTAAACAACTAGGGTTTTGCTTTTCTTCACATGCTCAGATCCTTTGCAACCTACAATCACTTTCTCTTCTGTCTTCCACTGTCCAAACTGACCCACGACCAGTCAAAACACATCCAAGCTCTCCAATAGCTTGCTCATGCTCCTCAACAAATCAATATGAATGCTATCTCTATCATTTATAAACAACTAGTATACCATAGCAATCATGTCACTACCGAATCACAAGAGTGCTGCTCACTCCATCAACCAAATCAACCAAACTAAACTACATCATAGAAACCATACCAATAATTCCCTAAGCATTCACAACATATCAAACAATAGTATCCATCAAGACAATAATGTAACCATACCAGTGTCTCAGTGATAGATCTGAGGCCATAGAATGCAGATCTGGAACCTGCCTCATCATCCAAGAGCTTGGCACCATCTCAAACAAAAATCTCCATGATTTTATACACTCCACGCTCCCTGTACACAGTCAACGCACATGTACACTCACCCTATACACAACCAACCTGCGTGTACATGCACCCTATACACAGACACCCCGCGTGGATATCATAAAATAGGGTTTTCTGAGAATCCAAGACTTTTGCCGTCAAGATTTCCGACATTGCCGAAACTTTGATGCGTCCATGAGATACTCCTCTGGCTCTGTTCTTCAGAATAGATCTTCAATCATGCTCAAGAGATCCACACCAATAGGATGCTCTCACAAGAAGCTCTCCATCAATACTCCACAAGATATTCACAAGATGCTCTCCATTGATCCACAGTAAAATTCTCACCAAATGTACTTTTTACAAGAGATCCCAGCTTCTTATTTATACTTTCATCTTCTAGGTCACTTAACCCATTTTTAGGTTACTTAACCCATTTCTAGGTCACTTAACCTATTTTCCTTATTTTAGGGTTAACCACTTTCCATGAATAGAAAGTTTTCCAATACTTTATCATTTAAATAATCTTTCTTGATTTTGTCACTTTACTTTATCATTTAAATAATGATTTCTTCTTTTTCAAGCACTTTTACTTCTTTGACCTTGGGGGATTCAAGCCTTTATATGGGGGTCCTCCAACTTCATAAGGCCATAACTCTCAAACCATGAGGAGTTATGTGACATTCCACATACCACCAGAAATGGCATGACAAGCACTATCCATATAGGATAGTTTCACCAACAACTTCATTGATATTTAACTTATTATTCCACATACAAGCATGGGTCCTCCAACCGTTCTTCTAGGATAACTCATTCCGTAAAACGTCTTCCCGTGAGGGAGTTTACCACAAGGGGACCAATTTGGAGTTCATCCATTTGTGCACCTTATCAACGATGATAAGACAATAACGATTCATCTTTGCATCAATTCACCATTGCATCATATATATCAACTATGCATCATGTATTAATGACAACTCTTTGATCCATCTTCATCGATGCATCATATCAATGATCCATATTTATCATTTGGTTTCCACTTGGACATATATCATTCTCATCAAGGGCATCATATCAATGATCCATCTATATCAATTGGTTTCCACTTGGACATATATTATTCTCATCAAGGGAATCATATCAATCAATTACTTGACATCAATCAAACCAAACCATTTACATCAATGACATATGATCCAACAATCTCCCAAATAATCAAACCATTGACATCAATGACAACATGATCCAACATATTGTGGACAATTGATATGTTTTATGGAATGGAAATCCTTTGTTAGTAAGAAATGTGGGACATGCTTTGGTGCTAAGTGTTGAACATGAATATAATACTTATGAGATATATGTTGGGGGGATTCGATTTTGAAATGGAAATGTTATGTTTGGTGGTGAATTGGATATACATGGTTGACTATGTGTTTTATGGAATTTTTTTTGGAAGTTTGGGTGCACTCCATACTTGGTTGTGGTTGATGGAGATTAATGTGAAAAGAGGGGAAACAACGTGCATTTACTGCATGTCATTCTTACCCTACCTCGAAGTCGCCACCTTCACTATACTCACACTTTTTTTTGGTTTCTCTGGTTAATATTGCCTCTGTTTTTCTCGTCCTTTGAAAGAATAGTGGTGCTCTTTAGCTTTCTTTCATTCTCCTTACATGTATGTTGGCTCTTATCTCTCCATTCATGAACTATAACTCTACTCTAAATAAAATCGTTATGTTGGCTCTTAGAGTTTGCATGTAGAGTGTGTTTGATTTCCAAAGATTACAATGGATGTATGTGGGCATTCTGGCTATGCAAATTACATTTAAATTGGGTTTCTTCATGTTGGCATTTAAACGTTTTCAAGATGGGAAATTTGTTTGGCATTCCAATTTGCTTCAAGTATGTGGTTGTGTTGCACCCAGAATGAATGTTGGTTATTATGGTATGATTGTTGGCAAATGATTATGGTGAATACATTCAGTTTCACTCATTTCTTGTGATTAAATTTCAAAGGGTTTTCTTTGTGAAATAAAAATAACAGTTTGGTTTTTTTGATTATTGTGTAATGCCACACCCTCTACCCAGTCCTTGGAATATTTTCGATCCTTCATATTATCATTCCACTAATTGAAAATATATTGGAGATCTGTGTATTTTCCTTGCGACCACTTTGGGAGGTCTGTGGAAAAGTTTGTTTTGGGAAGAAATGTTTTTTTTTTTTTGTTTTGCTTTGCAACCCCCATTTCAAAATTTTTCTCCCATGTGCGTTCCCAGGCCTCGTTTTTTATTTGATATATGGAAATTTAGTAAATTTGAACTCGGATTTTGATAGTTGTTATGGTGTTGACCCGACAATGGGAAATATTGGTTATATCCATGAAGTCTTGGCTCATTTATTATTTATCTATGAGGGTTTGGTCGATTTTGAATTTATATGGTTTTGAAAAAAATGATGATCACCAGTTTCACTTTGAGGTTTTGAACCCAATCCATTTATGCAACAATTATTGGGGTTGTGATATA
Organism: Picea glauca; assembly: GCA_000966675.3. Classification (NCBI taxonomy): domain Eukaryota; kingdom Viridiplantae; phylum Streptophyta; class Pinopsida; order Pinales; family Pinaceae; genus Picea; species Picea glauca. The sequence continues at coordinate 190,197 of JZKD02S0444332.1, read as the reverse complement.
AATTTTATATGATAAAAGGTCGATGGATTTATATTTATTTTCTCAGCCTTCGATGTTGGCTTGCGGCAATTTGGTTTCAAGTGACTTTGTAAACATTCTCCTGCAAAACGTTTTGCTAGTTTAAATAGACACCTATAAAAAAAAATGGAAATGAAAATTGTAAAGTTTGACATTCCTAAAATTTTCCTTGGGTTTTATATTGAGCACTATAAATTGTCGTGTCTTGGATTTGAATTGTTAACAGAGAAAGGTTTTTGGAAAATGATGGCAATGCCGATTTTAAAGTCAATAAATGTTATTTCATGTAATAGAACAATAATCATCACATTCCCATTCATTATCTCACTTTCTGCTCATTATATTCCGAACACCTTCCCAAATACATTTAATTTATTCCTTGTTATGTTATTATGAATTTCAATTTTTTTTTTAAAGAAATGAATAAAAGGAAAAGAAAGGGACTAGATGATGACTGGTGTTGGAAAGTTGGATATGGAGACATTGTTTTTATAAGGAAGTTACCTCTGCATTTGCTTGAACAATATTCATTGGTTGGTTCTCGTCCATGCTACCATTTTTCGCTCATTACAAATCCCCCCATCTTCCCAATAGCCCTATCACTCCTTGTTCAAACGATATTTGATTATTGAATTTAAAAGTATGATGGATGGATGGATTGCATGTGCTTATTTTATGAATGATAGAGCCAACCTTTTGATTTTATTTAGGTAGAGTATTGGTGCATGGATAGTTAAGAGTTTTTCATAACATGATTGGAATATTGCTTCAGGATGAGTTTCTTTAGCAGAGGCAACAATGGTAGAGGTGCAAATAGAGGTAGAGGAAATAATTGGCAAAGAGTCCATAGAAGGCCATGTTATCCCCTACTCTAGGGATAAATAATGAGATCATGTATTGAGGCCCATGGGTACTAGACATGGAGTACCAAGAGCCAGGCGACTTGAGCATTTCCCCAGATGAGCCCTCTTTTCTTCAGTGCAGTCCATTTATCAACAACAACAATATCCATCCCATCAGTCTAGTCCTGAAGTAGCAGTAAGTCTTGCTCCATGAGGTAATGAGTCTGGGTATCGTGGTATATGTCACTCTGATTTTTGAAGCACTTGAATATGTTGCATTTGAATTCTTCTTAATTTCATGATGTTTGCTTGGAAATTATGCTCTTTTCATTGTACATACCTAGAAGGGTGACATGGCACCTAGTAAGTTGATCTCCCTTTAGGATGGGTTGCCACTAGGTGGGTTTGTGAAAGGTCACCGCCCATTCCCTCCATACTTACCATTTTCCATCTTTATTCCTCTCATCTCCCCCTACCTTTGTTTGGGCATTAGGATTAGCCACACTAGGAAGGGTTGTACCTTGCCTTGTGGGAAAAAGGGGCTAAAGGCCCAGAGGGTAAAAGTAGTTGGCAAGATTTAAAAGCCAATGTTGAAACCTTTGAGATGCTTAGCCCAGGGATTCCTGATAAATAAGTAAAAAACTTCTCAGTAAGAAAAGGGAACCCATAAGATACATAAACACTCAAGGTACTAGTTGGTGGATAGGAGGTCTCATCACTAGCTGACCTATTATGACCATGGGCAAGTAGCGGTATGGCACTACCACCTATCTGGTAACCAAACCAGGGTAGTGGATCTTGGTGGCATAACCAAGAGAAAGGGGGTTTCATCATGAGCTAGCCTTCTCATATCCGTGAAATGTTTGTGGATGACACTGTCACCTCTAGTCATCAAGCCATGATAGTGGCCCTAATATTTTCCCTTGAAGCACAAAAGCAAAAGATCAAAAGAACTAAAGCTAAGAATAAAAGGAAATGAATGGGCTAGGAAACAATTGCATTTATGACAAGGTGCATCTTGCCCTCTACAAAGGCACCCATAGGTAAGACTTAAATTTCCCTGTTATCACTGCACCCCATTTTGAAACACTTAAGGGAGATTATCCCAATAGGACACCCTGAGACCTTATCCAAACATAACTTGTCAAATTGCATAACATATTTGAGCAGTTTTCTGGGTTAAGGGGGGTTTGATGCACATGTTTAGGTAACTTAATTATTGGATGTGATTTACAAGTTATGATTCTTGTCACTTATGAACCCCTGGAGGATGTACTTGTTGTTACTGTAGGACCTTGCCTAGTGGACAGGTACACATGAGGGGATGATTAGATCAGATATTTATGGGGGATTAAATCCCACAGATGGATGGTGTAACCCCATCCAGGGGCAAGAAGACATTAAATAATTGCTCCAGGAAGAAATAAGAACCTTTCCTTTGGAGGAACCCTGATAGACCTAGACCCTGAGGGGATCTTTCTCTTCCACATGGAAGTTGGCCCTTGAAGGCCCAGGACGTCACCATTATGACCCTGGACGTCATCCAAAGCTAGGTTTTTGGTTTTGGAGGCATTCATTAGCCTAATGGCATGTGTGGGATTCATTTGAGGCCTTTGGAGGCCAAACACCCTACCTTTAGGGCTCAACATTCCACCTTAGGGCCTCAACGTAACCCTAGAAGGGAATGATGTCACCCTTGGAGGTGTCTTTAGATGATTGTTAATTTTGTTTGTGTCAAATTTGAATTTATTTGTAAATTGGCCAGGTTTGCCTTAATTTTGACCTAAAATCAATTAAGGGTCAAAGTTTTGTATAAATAGAGATAAAGTACTCTCATTTTGAATAACAACTCCTCACATAAGAGGAAGAGGACTAAAATTGGCGCCCTAATTAGGGTTTTATTGGCTGAAATTGTGATGCACACCTCCCTTGGAGTCTTGTACTTGCAACTTGGATCAATTTTGGTGAAGTTATTTGGTAATCTAGTGTTTTCATGCATGATTATTCTTGGTGAAGTAAGTAAATCTGCGTTTTTTCATTACTTTTGAATGGTTATGGTACATTTTCTTGCTCATGATAAATATTATGAAATTGCATGCTTGATAAAATCTAGAAGTGAAGAAATTAAGTTACTACTTCTTCACTTTGTATTTGATAGACTTTGCCTAATTGGTTTATATTTTCAAGCCTATAAAGGCCTAAAGTGATAGCTCTTTAGGAGTCTTGATTAATTGTGGTTGCATCTAAACATTTCTTTGAATTATCTAAGGAGGAGGAAAACCGCTAGGGCCTAGAAGCACCTACTCTCTAGTAGCTCACCTCCCCTAAGATTGAATCCTAAGAAGACTTAAGTCACTACTCTTCTAGGATTCATCCTTTACTTGGATAAACATAGAAATTTTGTTTCTTTCTCCAAATGAATGTGGCTGGACTTTTGATTCCATAACCCTTGTAAGGCACTAGTCCTTACACTCCTTTTGTTGAGAGATCAAACCAACACTCAAACCTTGAACCTTTAAGTTTTTACAAGCTATTTCTAACCCTATTTTAGCCCCAATCACTAACTTATTTGTTGTTGTTATAAATGACTTCTACATCCATCTAAATGCAACAAATTTTCTGCATAATTGACTTTGAATGCTAGCTAAACACTTCTAAATTTGCTTGTGACATTTTATTATCATTTTGCCTAGTAAATGTTATATTTCCATTGTCTCTTCAAGCAATTTTGAGGCATATTTCTTGCAGTTGTTATAAAATCCTTCTTGTTGTTGTAAATTTTATTTTTGCTGCATTTTTGTATAAGCTAGTATACATTTCAATCGTTTATTGTCTTATTGAAGCACTAATATCATTTTGTACTTGAAGCTGCCATATTTGCTTGTTGTCTTTTTCTAGGCAGGTACACTTAATCCATTACATTCGCTTCATCTCTTAAGACATAAACAAAATAAGACCTTTTGACTTGAGTGACCAGTGAGAGGGGGGTTATCTTTGCATCCTTTCCCTTTGGGTCACTAGGGACATCTCCCTTGGGGTAATCCTAACATACTCATAAACATAAAGGGGTTTCCTATTAAGGTGACAGTGAGAGGTCACCCCCTTTTTACGTCAATCTTGTTTCACTTCCCTTGGGATTTGGGCAAGTACATATTGCACGATAACATTTTTGATACCATTTTCGGGGAACATCGAGTCAATTTTCCTCAAACGAGACTTTTTTTCGGTAAGCCTTTATCCAAAGCCTTTTACTTCATAAAGCTTAGCTGGCGACTCCATTGAGGGTGATTCCCTCTTTTACCTTTGATTATCCCTAAAGGGATTATCTGGTGACTCCACTAATAAAAAATCCAACCATCGTTTCTCAATGGGACCCAGGTAATTTTAAACCCTTATATATGAGTGAAATTATGGGTTACCCTCGACAGATGCCTCCAAGGTATGAAAATTGGATCCTTATATTCACTAGTAATTATGGGATTAAAATCGAAGATCGCATGGATAATTTTTGGGCTTTCTTTCAACTCCACCCTATTAGTGATGATGTTGAAGATTTGGCAATGAAGCTTTTCTCTGCCACTCTTCATGGAAATGCTAGGAAATGGTATGATGATCTCCCTGATGCTAGCATCACATCTATGGACCAGTTAGAAAAAACCTTTCTCAAGAAATGGGGTATTAAATTAGAAGATATCCACATGCTAATAAAAAGACTCGAGTACATGAAACAAACTAAGAATGAGACTGCCAAGGAATTCCATACTAGGTTCGAGAATTTGTTACAACAAATTCCTAGAAGCCATCATCCTAAAGACAAGTACCTCGTTTATATTTATACCAATGCGCTCTTAGTGCAATTAGGGTTTATCCTCAGTACAAAGGGGCCGAGAAAAATCTAAGAAGATTATCACATGGCTATAAAAATCAAGAAAAATATCTCATCGTCCAACAAGAGGTTTAGGAGAGGGATCCTAATGAAGGTTTCCAATCTCATGAGGGAGAGAAAGAATTTACTCATTCTTCTACCGAGGATAATCAGGACGAGGCACTGATACTTTCTCTTCCATTTGATGAAGTCATCCAAGCCTTTGACGCTCCTGCATAGGAAGAAGTGAATACGGTAAGTTGTTTTCCTTTCCAATATTTTGATGATGCCTTATTTTGTGATTTAATCCCTTGGATGACTTAATCCCTTCATGTTATGATGAAGGAAATGACATGGTTAATAATATTGACGAGTTCATACATGTTGGGAGACGTAAATGGGATGTAATTGGTTATGATGGGGATCCTATTTAAGACATTGAGGATCATTTCCAAATGTTGCCTTTACAACTATCATATCAAGTTACTACTAATTTTGACATTTGGCAACAAGGGAATGATACAGTTACAAACATCTCAAAGGGTGACCTAGTTATATGTTCTCATGATGATTTTCGTTCATACCTTGAGGATTTTGATGAGTATTCCTTTGAGCACTTGGATTTATTCTATGAAGAAGGTTTTCAACCACCGTTGTGCTCATATATTGATAAAGGTGAGGACATTGCTTGCCCAAAGCAGGGTACTTGTGACAAGGTTTTTCATCTCCCTTCGACTATTTTACCTCACTATGTCACTAAGGGAGTAGTTGGGAAACATGTCCCTTGTCTTGAGTTTTCTTCGGGGAAAATATTTCTTTTAGAATTCAAGGGTAGGTTGAATACCTTAAGAAGAAGTTTATTATCTCAGTCTTTCAGATTTCCTTTAAGAAATTGCCAGTTGTCTTCTAGATTCTTGTTCTTCCCTTCTCAGACTTTGGGGATTGATGACATCCAAGGCAGTCAACCTTTAGACTCTTTAAGTCATTATTTTGAGCCTTTAATATTTCACGATCCCTTTTTGAGATGGATTGAGCACTTTTCTAGAAGTGTAACTTGGAATAATTTTGTCCCTCCCTCCCGCCTCCTTGAGATAGACTTTACGATTTCCTATGATATGATACATGCTTTAACTCATATTATTTTTGTGTTTAACTTGTCATTGTTTTGGTTTATGATGAAGCATAGAGGCAGGTATTATGAGGCATTTCTAGGATGACATTTTGCATCCATTGTACATACCATCTACATATCATGTTATCATAGTTGTAGTTTCATTTTCACTATGTATATATGTATGCTCATGATCACATGCTAGATTAGAGATGCTCTTTTATCTATTTATTATATCATTTATGAACAAGGGGTGATATCACCACCCTAAGGATTACTAATACCTTTTTTTGATATTTAGAAGTCAAATGTCATACAAGAGATGTTGAGGTTCTCATGCGCTCTACGGTGAGCACATGTCCCCGAGTTGGAGCCAGATGTTATCCCCTACCCTAGGGATAACTAAGGATATCATGTCTCTAGGCTCACAAGTCCTAGACAAGGAGTACCGAGAGTAGGATGACTTGAAAATGGCCCCAGAGGGAACCTCTTTTCTTCACTGCATTCCATTTATCAACAACAATAGTATCCTTCCCGTTGTTCCTGAGATTGATTCTAAGGCTCAAAGAATAATGTCAGGCATCAAAGATTTTAAATGAAATGTTTTTATAAGTGATTTCTTTTACCTTTAGTTTTCCGAGAAATAATATTTAAATGAAATTTATGATAAGACAATACAGAGGTTGTATCTCATTATCTGAGTCGTAATTTTAATTTCAAATGATGTAGAAATGATTGAAAAAATTGTTAAAAGAAAGCCAAGTATCAATTACAGATAAGTCTCACCTTGTTTGCAGTAGAAGAAAAATAGAAGATGTACCCTTGAAAGGAGATTAAGAATGCAACAATTCACACATGTCACAGGTCTTGTTTTTACTCACAGTAATAACATAGGAAAAATTGTTACTGAATGAACTTCTGATATATTATGATCAGGGTAGACGTATTACTAAATTGCAATCATTCACTCTTCAAGAACTACAGAAAGAAATTCATAAGAGATGGAAACATAGAGGAGGCACGTAACTCAAATGGAACGAAACTTATAATCTCTATCTGCACTTGTATTAATATTCATTTTTTTTTCTCATTTACATTAGGCTAGAAGAAGCCATGAATAGATCTAAAATCTATATATTTATACAAAATTGTCTCAACTAAAAGTAGTTGGACTTTCCACAATATCTTCTCTAAAGATACAATACCATCTAAATGAAAAACAAAATGCAGATATTGTTGAGTTTTGATTTGATGTGCTGGAGCTTCATATGTTCCTTCATTTTCTCCCATATGCACTCACTTTCCTCTATTCATGGAATTGGGTACACATGTCCATTAAGGCTACCACAAACCTTGAAGGTTCATTTTTCTCGTTCAATTCAAAGGAAAACATCTTCTTTTGTACTAGTGGCAACTTTTCCTAGATCGTCTTCACTTACTGGGCTGTAATTTGATATTGTAAATTTGGCTTCACAAACAACTCATTAATCTTAATCAAATCAATCTGATTTATCTATTGGATGGCAGATTGAATATTTTTCTTATTTTTCTGGAGTTTTCCTTATTCATTTCTATTTCAATCTACCCCAGTGCCTCTGAGATATCATTTTTCTTCAAATTCAATCAGTTTTTTTATTTACAGAAGAGAATGTCTCCATTCAAGCATCCTTTGCATCTTTGGCAAGTTTCTTTCTTTCTTCTAGATTTGTCTCCCAAAATTTCAAGGCCATTTCACCCTTCACTTGTTCATATTGTGAGAAAGGGGTGAGACCAGGGATATTATATTTTTTCCTTGATATGATGAATTTATGAAATTTGGATCTAGCCACACAAACATATTTTTCTTTGACATAAATATTTTTCAGAGAAATATTTATTGCATGATATCATTTATGAATAGTATCCACTTTTTGATATAGATCCTGCTGGACAACTTCCAGCTTCTCATTGATTTCAGATGCTTGTGCTTTGAAAGCAGTGATGTATATTGTTGTATTCTCTGTTAGAGATAATTTGGCTTACAATTGTTCTATCAGACTGTCCCGCTGAGTGATCATGCCTTTTCTGGTTTGCGAACTCTAGTAAATCAACTCAATTTTATCATGTAGCTACTTCATATGATGCTGATAGTTTAACCTGATTTGTTCTACATCTTGATTCATTCTGTTTTTGACAATCTATTCTGTACTGTGTATTTCATTCTGCAATTGTTCCACCAAGAGATATTTTTGTTGCAGTTGTTTGATCAGATTATCCACTGACCATTGGTTGGCAGTGGAAAAATCCCCTAATGAATCTACAACCTACTTGGAAAACTTAGGATCATCTTGGTATTTTCCATCATACACTACTTTATGCCTTTTAGTGACAACTATGTATTTTTGCTGAGATTATCTCTTTACAATGGATTTCTGTTTGTTGTTGAAAAAGAAACTTGAGGGAGGCATTTCTTCAGGAAAAAAAAGAGTAAGATCATTTACATGAATGAGATCTAAATTAGGAGTTCCAAAACTGGTCGCTAAAGGGGTTAATGAGGGAATATGTGAGATAATTGTTGTGGAGCTTTCCAGACCGGTTGAGCTTGGGGTTCTAGTAGAAGTAATTGGTGTTGAATGAGCAAAAATGTGTCCTTGATTCATGAATGCTTCAAACTGAGTAAATATTTGGTGATCATTTAGACCTAACATTGATGTTTTTATTCTTTAAATAATCCTTCTGAACTCTTCACAACTTCTTCACCTTTGTTTTTTGTGGGGAAACTTGGATGAGATTCTATGGATTTAGTGTCCCATGAAGATGGCAAGGGCCTTGAATCTCCTTGTAAAATTTTAGGCAAGTTGTTTTGTCTATGCTTTTGGAAGCTGAGGAAACCAACTTGTTGGTCAAGAGGTAGAGTCTAGAATCTACTTTGAAATTATTCATAGGATCTAGTTGTTGATGATTACAACTGTGTGAGAAATTCTCCAGGACACAAAATGAGTGAGTTGACCTGAGAGAGATCCCATGAGTTGGTTGTACCCATGAGATGGGTGTGTGGTTCCTATCTGAGACATAACTGGAATGTTGTGCTAGCCTCCTCTGTGCAGAGAGTTGAGATGATACTCCAGATGATTCTCCCGTGTAACACAATGAGAAAGAAGATCTACTGAGTTGGACGTGCCTGTGGTTGAGCACAGGTGAACGTGTGGGGAAGCCCATGAGTTGGGTGTATCATTCTGAGACAGAGATGAAATGATGTATTATCCTCCTTTGTGCAGAGAGTTGATATGATATGATACTCCAAATGATTTTCCCATGTAACACAGTGAGAAATAAGATCTATTGAGTTGGAAGTGTCTGTGGTTCAACACAAGTGAACATGATCCTAGTGGTTGAGCACTAGTGAGTGCGGTTCTCCTGTGAGACACAATGATATAGAGATGTGTACATCTCTGTGGCTGAGCACAGATGGATGTGCCCCTAGTGGCTGAGCACTAGTGGGTGTATGATATCCCTTCCTATATTGTACAAGAGTCAGACTTACCCGTAACCCTATTTTTGATGTAAAGGGTACAGGTCGGCCCCACCATAAAGTGAAAGATAATTAATATGGAAATTATTAATTATATTTTTAAGTTATTGAGGTCGGCCCTGTTGTGCCAATAAACACTACTGTTTCCAGGTTCAGTCTAATATAAATAAAGGTAAATTCCCCATTGAGGAATCATATAACAAGTGCGAGTTTCGAAATTTTAGCAAACACTTGTTCTTGGGAAAAGTGCGCACCTCTCTTGGGTGCTATTCTTCTAGGGTTTTTGAAGCACCCTTTTGTGTGCTAGTTCTTTATGGTGGTGGAGATATTTCTCTTGAAGAATATAGCAAAGTATTGGTTGGGTTTTCTTCCCTTGTTAAGAAGGGTTTCCCAGGATACTGCTTGTGTACTTGTGCATCGTGTTTCTTCTTGTGATATTGGTTGCTGCAACAAATTGTCTATGGTTTAAGTAAAATGCTAAAAATGGAATGAAATTCATGCTTAAGCCTATATTATTGAAAAATCAACATGGTTTCAGAGCATAGGTCTTGAAGAACCCATTGTACAAGAAAATTTCATTCATCCTTGCTCTTCTGCAAAACCGTACGACCCTCCTAGGGTTTCCAGAAAACCCGTACGACCTACCCTTCTGAGGAGTTTCAACACTTGCTACTTGGACGTTGGGGCTAAAACGTGTATAAGAGTGTATGGCCTCCTCCCGTGCACCTCCAACAAGTTTTAGATTGCATTTCCAAGAATTTTGACTTTTTGGCCCTAGGTGTTGATCGCCTCTCCAACTAGGGGGTCAACTCCATGTGCCATGAAGAGATGCATCATCAGATGCTCATTTGTCAAAGATTTTGGTTCTACAGGGCATTTTTGGCCCCATCACTTCTTTTTGTAAATGAAATTTCCGCACCTCTGCGTGGGTTAATAATGTAATAGGTCTGCATTTGTCATAGTTAGGTCAGTTACCTTGGGATGGGTTCATTAGGAGAGTTCCTTTCACCAAGGGTTTTTTTATCCTCAGGTTATCAATTGGTCTTTTCAGCCTTATTGATTTCCCTTGAGTTTTTCCCTCACACTTGCAATAATTCCTCCAAAGTGGTGAAGGGAATTCTAATGGGCTTATCCTCTGGCAACTATTGTTTAGGGATGATGTAAATGACCATGTATGACATCTTAGAGATTTTCGCTGAATTTCGACGAGTCTAGATTAGTTTTTTTTAATTAATTAATTTTTAATTAAATTTCCCTAAGTTTGGAGGTTTAATTATTTATTTAATTAATTATTTTTGAGCAAAAATTGTAAAAACTAGGTCCTTGGATTTTTGATAGGGGTATTTGTGCTCAAAAGAAATGGAATGAGACCCCCTACACCCTTGGACCAAGTTTCAGCTCAGTCAGACAACTTTTGCTAGGTGTTTGTCCACCAAGAGTGTTAGTCAGTCAAAACAAATTTTAGTTGCTAAGTCATGACATTGGAAAAATGTCATTTTTGTAATTTATGGGCAAATGGATAAAGTAATGATGGAAAAGTGTGAGAGAGATTTTTCCTAACCTTTCCTTGTTGGATTACTGAGAGGGGGGGTGAATCAGTAATAGAGAAATTTAATCCTTTTTAACCATATAATCCAAGTGTTATATCAATGTAGCATTATTATCCAATAACTACAGATTAAATAAACAATGAACAAATGAACAGTCATACACATACACAGTACACCATTGTTTTACATGGAAACCCAAAGAGGGATAAAACCACAAAATGATTTTTCTTATATGTCTTGAATAATTACATTCATTGGAAGCACCAACTTCCTTTGTTTTCCATCTACAACTAGAAGGAGGCTCCAACCCCCTAGTTTCTCGTGCTACAACCTAAGGGATGCTCCAACTCCCCAATTCTCTGGCTACAACCAGAAGGAGGCTACAACCCCCTATGTTCTTCAGCTACAACCGGAAGGTGGCTACAACCACCTGTCCTTGCCCCGTCCAACTGCCCTGAAGTAGAGGTAGAATGATGGAACCATTGTCACACTATCACTGTGAGATATACCACTGTAAACCTGCACCAAACAACCTGTATCATGCATCAACATGTACCTCAACCTGTAATCAACCTGTACCATAAACAAGTGCATCAACCATGCACCAACCTGTACCAACCGACCTATAATCAACCTGTACCATAAACAAGTGCATCAACCGTGCACCAACCTTTACCTTAACCTGTAATCAACCTGTACCATAAACAAGTGCATCAACCATGCACCAACCTATACCTCAACCTGTACCATAAACAAGTGCATCAACCATGCACCAACCTCTACCAACCAACCTGTAATCAACCTGTACCATAAACAAGTGCATCAACCATGCACCAACCTGTACCATGAACAAGTGCATCAACCATGCACCAAACTTGTACAAATAACCTGTCACAACAACTTTTCCAAACTGTCACAACAACTTGTCCAAACAACCTATCACAACAACCCGTCTCATCAATTTTATCAACCAAAAAATATCTACTGACCAATATCAATCACGAAGACAACTCTCAAATATGTGCATCAACCAAGTATAACACAACAACTCATAATCATCACCAAGATCAATATCTGCTTCTGATAATACAAGTATGCTACATCATCCATAAACCATGTGTCAAAAATAATACTAACAAGTGCCTCCAACCATGTACCAAGTATGTACCAATCATGTATCAACTACTCATCAACTATGAATCATCAATATGTACCAACATAATCAACTATACACCTCATGTATGTGCCAACTCATCAACTATACACCTCATGTATGTGCCAACTCATCAACTACTTGTCTCAACCATGTACTGAACATGTACCTCAACCAAAAGCCCTCATCAATTTCATCATCCAAATATGATTTGTAGCTCTATAATAGACTTGGTTTATATGATCACATTCCTGCAAACCTTCCTTAACTTTAACAACAAGAGACTAACATTTTCATCAAACTTTTCTTTAGTCTCACATGCCTAGTTTTGGATTAGTCAACAACCCTAACTTAAAGTAATCATAAATTTGAACTTGTAATGCATAAATATATGAAACTAATAGACAATGTTCTTAAGTGTGTTTTATGAAATTCCTCCAGGTGTCACTACTTGGAACCTCTCAGAAAAGGAGTTATAGCAAAAATGACACACCTTGCTGAATTCTGTCTTATTCTAGAGAGTGACCTTGTAGAGTGTTGAAACAGACGTTGAATTTTTTATTCTTAAGGATAAAAGATTTGTAATTTTTGAGTCTTTGCTTTTTCGGATTTCTTAAAACAAGAATTTCATCACCTATAAATTCGCGACACCTTTTTATTGTTTATTTTTGGAAAATGAACGGAAAAAATCTAAACGAATATAAGTTTTCAAACACTCTTTGAAAAATCTTTTAAACGGGCAGTAATTTAAAATTTACGAATTTTAATTTAAACCTAAAGAAATCGGGATTCGGGGTTTTGCGTAAACAAATGTTTGATGCAAATTGAATTGCGAAACCCCGATCCCCAATTTCCCGATACTTTAAGAATTAATTAAAACACAAATTACTTAATGCTCAATTAAAAGGATTTAAGAGTTAAGTTAATCACGTCGCGATATCGGGTTTCGCGGTTCTATAAGATCATGTAATCTTGTCATCGTGTTTTCCGATTTCCTGATTTCACGATACATTTGATCCTTAAGTAAAGATTTGAATTAATCTAATCCTCACTAAGAATGATTAAGAGTTAAATAATTACATCGCCATTTTGTGATTTCGGGATTCACGATTCTATGAGAAGCGTGTTTCTTGTCATCCTTTTTCCCGAAATCCCGATCACCAAAATCCTGACTCACAATTCACTTTGAAATAAATTATATTCGTTTTAGACTTAATCTTGATTAATGAGTTGACTAAGATAAGATTAAATCATGTTTTAAAAGAAACAAGACATCGCCATTTCGTGATTTCGGGATTCACAATTCCATGAGAGCACAAACTCATGTCATCAGATTACCCGAAATCCCGATTCCCGATTTTTCGATTAACGAAATCCCGAAAAGGTCTAATCTCGATCAATTAACATACTAAAAACATTTAAATTTAAACTAATACATCGCGATTTCGGCAATCGGGATTCTTCGATTACATATTTCTTGAACATCAAAAGTGTCGAAACTCCGAAAATCAGGTTTGCAAATTTAACTCAAAAATTAACGCTAATAAATCATCCTTCTAAACAGGGTTTAAAGTTAATCTTTCTTCGAATGTCCATTAATGCGTCGTTGTCTGATTAATTAAGTTTCTATTATATTTGAAAACACCGAGAAAGCCTAGGTATAGGCATTAAATGTATATCTTCGAAAATATCTTTCGCATTAAGAGCTTTAACTTCATAACAAAGGTACAAATCTCAATATTTTTATGATATATTCGAAGAAAAACGTTCGAAATGTCTGTATTTCCTTTTCAAAGCTAAGTCTTCTCATCCACTCTCTGTGATAGATTTTCAAGCTTAACGTAGAGCTATGGCACCCAAAAAAGATCCGAAGAAAACCGAAGACCAGCAAGAAGGCGATATTATTTCTGATACTACTCCACTCGACGTACACTCCGTCAAATTGTGGACTGGAATTTCCGAAAAGCTGGAGGATGAGCTTAAATATGCAGCCACTGATTCAGAAAATCACCTCCGAGATATTGCCGAGTCTGAGCTTCATAAGGTTGCTGTGCGTCCGAGACTTGTGTCATATACCGATATGATCGACTGGGCTCTGGATAAAGTGGATATTCCAACAAGAATCATTTTGAATGAGCAAGGAGATGTCATCGGCTCATTCAAGACTGAGCACATTCAAGTAATGTATAAGCTCTCGCCCAATTATAGACACACCTTTAATTCTGAGTTCTTAGCCGAATTTCAAAGAAAAGAATGCATTGAAGCGGGCCAGACATACCCTGACATGATTAAAGGATGGGCCAGGGATGAAAATAAGTTTAGGGCAGATGTGAATGGGATTTATGCCTCAGCTTCCTTAAACAAATACATGGTTTATGTATCAATGATGCTATGTAGACTTTTCAGGAGAAAGGATCCTTGTCACTTTCATGCCGACTGGACACCATTCCTAGAGGAAGTTTCAGAAGGACACAGTTCTAACTGGCATAAAATTTTGTCAGATAACCTCACAAAAGAGGTTGTTAAGTATAAAGAAGCCAAGTCAAAAGGACAACCTGTGTCATTTTATATGTCTTCTTATATTATGGATGCCATTTGTTTCATGACTCCTTTTCCATTAATGAATTGGAGTTGGAATATTTCTTGCCCAGAGCCTGTTCATAAATACCACTCATCCCTCTGGGAAGAAAATGCAAAGGATGTTTTTTATGATGTCTGTCATTATGTAATTATCCCTCTGCACAAAATATTCTTTGGATGCGAACCCCCTTGCATTTCTGACGCAGTCGTAGAAAGCCTCAAATCGGTTACCGACTGGTTTATTGAGGAAATTTTTTCCTATGTTAGGGTTTATGGCTGTGCCATTCCGCCTCACGCGCTCCCGAAATTCTTACCAGATAGATTGGTATGCAGAGAAGTGGATTATCACCTCTACTATCTAGCTGAGAAATGATACCGATGAGGTAAACCCAAAAGTTGCAGATAAACAGTCTGCAAAAAGAAATACAACTGATAAACCTGTACAATTAGAACCAGTAGGAACACCCGCTGTAAATACACAAGCTCCGTTAAAATAAAATAAGGTTACATCTCAAGGTAAAACTGAGAAAAAGGGTATGGAAACCCCAAACATTGAAGATGACAAGGCTCAAGGAAACTTTAACTTGGAAAACGAAATAAGTAAAATCAAAATTCCTATCCCCCTTGTCGAATTAGCTAAAAATCCAGTATACCGAAAACAAATAGCCAAAATGATAAATTTTTCGGAAGACGAAAGTCAGGCCGATGCTATTAACTTAGAAGATGATAAACCTATCTTAGTTTTCAGTCTGCATGTCAAGGGTGCAAGAGATACAGTGGCACCTTTTTATATTACACTAACTCTTTTTGATCACCTTTTACATAAATGTATATTGGATTCTGGAGCTTCTCATAATGTTATGCCTAAGGCAATAATGGAAAAACTTGGTCTCGAAATCACACGACCCTATGGTGATTTGTATTCTTTTGATTCAAGAAAAGTTAAATGCATAGGGATGATTAAAGACCTAGTGGTAAGTTTGGCCTAGATACCTGCTAAAAGTATCCTCATGGATGTAGTAGTCGCGGATATCCCCCCAAAATATGGAATGCTATTATCTAGATCATGGGGTGCTAAGCTTGGAGGGTCCCTCCAGCTAGA
>JZKD02S0444332.1:129358-150706 GCA_000966675.3 Picea glauca | reverse complement strand
TTTGGAGTTCATCCATCTTTACTTCTTATCAACCATGAAAAGACAATAATGAGTCATCTTTACATCAAACAATATTGGGTCCATTACCCAAACCTTTGTGCTGCGGGGCTTTCTTCAAGGGTTAACATCAATGACAACCAACCTTAATCAACATTCCTAACCTTTTCCAACCCTCACATCACCCCCTCACCTAGCCATTAAGAAAAAAAGTCACTTTTCCTAGAGTGGTGTGCCTCCCTTCTAGAAAGTCTCCAAAAAGTGAAAAAATAATAAAAAAATTAATGAGAGACTTATTATATCATTGATGTGCCTCCCTAGACCCTACAACTCATCATTTCACTTATCAAAGCCTTGTCAAATTACTCCAACTCATTTCCTCTTCATCCATCCATGGAAAAACCCTAACTTACCAAAACCCCAAAAGTGACTTTTCTTTGATGTGTGACACTTGTAACTCATCCAAGAGGGGTAGCTTTGCCTTCCCAAGTATAAATAGAACCCTCTCCTCCCTCATTTCCTCACCATATCTTGAGCTATTGTTATTCTACTTGATTTTCATCTCTCTATCTCTCCTTCTTGTCCATCTTTCATCCATTCTTTGGCTCTTAGGGTTTTGGAGCAAGTATTAATCCAAGATCCATTTTTGAGTAATAAAAGAGAAGCTTTGGAGGATATTGGAAGAGAAACAAGTATTTTTGTTCTTGCTACATATGAGGTAACATTGTAAAGTTTTGGCATGGTGATTGCATAGAAGAGATTATTAGGTAAAGGGTTTTACTTGCGTAGATCTAGCAACGAGTATTCTTGTTAATCTATATATGTGGATTTGCTTAATGGGTGCAATTATTTCATTTCATTAGCATATTTAGCCATATTATCTTCTTGTATGCATATTATTTTGCCAAGTTTTACAGGTTTGGCTTCAAGGGTTTTATTGGGAATGCCTCAAGGAAGAGTCCTCCCTTAAAGCACATATAAACTCCCTCTTTCTCCTTCTTTACTCATTCTTTCATTTCTGTTTATCCCATGTTATATTTCATCTAGCCTAACATAGTGGATTGGTCACTTTAATCATATTTTATCATAAGTTTTTAAGGAGAAAAATTTCTGCCCTAAAAACAAAAATCTTTCTTCACATTATTGGTTGTGTGTAGCTTTTCCAACAAGCATAGCTTGCTGGTTTTTGCATGTTTTCAATAGGTTGAGGGGGTTAAGTTGCCCTAAAATAGCCACACAACACTCCAAGACCCTTCTCTTCAAGTGGTTAACAAATCTCAACCTCTCTTTTCCATTTTCTAGCTTCTTGTGCATAGATCTACTCTCTTTTTATGATTTTTAGTTGCTCATAAGCTTGGGAGGAGAATTGGTACAACCTACCTCCCACGTGTGAGCTTAGGATATCTTGAGGTTAGTTGAAATTTCATTTTTTCCATTTTCAAGAGTCTTCTAAGCTAGGACGCGGGGTTTAGTGAGCATTTGTGTTGATAGTTGCTTTGCTTGCTTACTCTCCTCACAACCTCATTGGCACAATAAAGGTAGGCTTGCCTCCACCTTGTTCCATTGAGTTACTTGGATTGCTTTTCATATCTCTTTCAAGCTAATCTAATCTAAATAATTACCTACACCTTGTGAGAGAAACCCCCAAAATCATAAGGCTAGGATAAGTAATGTGCTATTGATCTTTTCTAATGCTTTAATGGTTTAAATATTCTAGATCTAGATCTCTACACATATTAATCCTTATTTTAAGCCCTTGGGGAATAATCATCTTGCTTAAATCTACTTGCATGTTATAAGCTATCTTAATATCTATCTTGTTTACATGCTCTAATCCAACACATTAAATGGTTAATGCTCTAATGTTTTAGTATGTGGTTTTCCTTTCATGTTTTCACATCTTTAAGGCCATTTGCTATCACACTCAAGTTAATTGTTGTTGGATAAGTTGATAGTGTAGGCATACATCCAATTTTTCAAGCTTCTCTTTCACACTTAATGCTTTTCTCTTAATGCCTTAACACATAAGATAAGTGGTAATAAGCTTGAGTTCTTCTTTCCTCTTCTTTGGCAAGTTGTCCTTGCCCTTGTGCATTAGTATTCTTTCATGACAAGCTTTTAATGTTAATGTTTAATCAATGGTGACAAACTAAATCGTTATTCAACATGATTTTACTTGCTTTACATATGTTAATGCTCTTCATTCTCATACTTGAATAACACACTTTTCTAAGCTCATGAAAGTTTCGGTTTTGACATTAAATCACCAATTTAGGGCATCCAAAAGTCACCAAAACACTCTCTAATACACCTAAAAGTCTAACCAATTGATATAAATACTTAATAGACTTAATAGGGTACCTTGAACTACCATCTTCACCATATAAAACGGGGATTGAGGAGGGAAAAAAAAGGTGCTAGACCGGGGACGGTCTCACGGCGCGCAATGTCCTTTTTGTAAAAACTCAATTCTTAGGGCTGACCCGTGAAGCTAGGGTGGGCCTCGTTGCCTCACTTTTTGAGCATCCAACAGTCATTTGGCAATCGTGGGAGGAGTTTTTTGGTGAAACATCTAATAAGGGTAATTAAAATCCTTTCGAATCTAAAAATCCCTTAACTCACTAAGCAAGTAAACCTTGGTTTAATTTAATTCATCTTGTGGTTTAATACTTGCAACTTAATCATCTATAAGTAATACTTTGGGGTTAATCGACTAAGTATCATAATCATTGTGGAACACTTGTACTTCAACTTCTAAATCTTCTAAGTATCCTTGTGGATGTTGATGATAAACTTAATGTGTTGATGATGCTAATGCTTTGATCCTCTTTATATCCCGCACATTCAAACAAAACGTGGTTAGCCTGTTGTGTTGTATTTTGTAATTTTAGCATTCCTTATTGATTGTGAATATCTAACACTCTTGTGGATGTAACTTTTCTTTGTAACTTTTGTAAAGTAACTATTATTTTGTAATCTTTGTAATCTTATTGTAACGAAACACCCTTTAACTTTAGTTGACCCCTTGCCCAACCTTAGGCACTAGTCTTAGTTGACTTAGGGAAAGGGATTGCTTAACATACTAAACCTTTGCATCTTGCATTGTTGCTTTTTCATCATAGGTTAGAGTCCCCCAAACCTTAACTAATTAAAAACATCTCCTAGAACTAAAAACTCTAAATCTTATCTAGAAACTAGGGTCTACCCCCCTTGGCTTCCCTAGGAGTAAGCCTAGATAGAAGAGGTTCAAGCCAAAGTGACAGCATGGGCTTTGAAGCTAGGAATTGTGCCTCCAAGGACACACTAAGTGAGTAGGACTTGGCTCATGTTTGCAAGTGTGTATAAGGACGACAACACTAGGGTTTTGCTAATTTCTACAAAAAGTTCAGAATTAGGGTTTTCTGCAACTCATTGAAGGAACTCTTCAAGCTCACCAATGTTATTCTATATTTCAAAGGCTTATTGTTGGCAGTCACAAGTCCAACAAAACCTAAAATATCTATCCTAGACTAGCCGTTAGGTTTTCTATCCCAGTTGAAAAAGAGTTTGTGAAGAATCTAAAATTACGATGAACAAAATCATGATGGAAGACAAGCTTGATATATTAAGCAAACTCAGTCCCTGGAAGCCAAGACTTCAATGAGATGAAGACATCAATATCTCAATACTCTTAGGTATGGTCCCTACCAATGATAATACTCAGTTAATTGACAGTGGTGCCTCTAGGAATATGACCAATTTTATAGATCACCTAACAAATTTTGTTGAGAAAGAGACACATCTACATGTTGTCCTTGGAGATGATGCTAGATATAATGTGAAATGGGTTGGAACTATTAGAATATAATGGATGTGCTCATTTTACCATTGAAAATATCTCTATTGTCACCCAACCATAGGCCGAAGCCACCCTCCGAGCACCTTAACCTTGATAGAGAATCACTCCGGAAGAAAACCCTAGGCTAGATAGCCACACAAAGGGTAGCACACCTTTCCCCAAGGATAACGCACCAACAAGAGCTGATCAAATGTTCCAAACCCTAGCCAAAATATAGTCCAAGAATAACAACTAGATGCAGCAGCTGCAACGACAACTCTCCTCCAAACCTGTGCAGAAATTGGGCAACTGCAGTGCGCACAAGTGCTGCTCTGCAATTCTAAGACTGCCTGCTAGAATGAAAACTAGCCTCCTGTATTTATACTAATTCTGGCTAACTGCCTGGGCCAACTTCTCATTCTGGTTATCTGTCTGTTCAGTATATATTATTATTTTTGCCTGACTTCTTCTCTTAGAGGCTAATAACATAATATAAATTATCTTCTTGAGCCGACAAGTCTTCTAGGGTTATTAACTAACTCATTATGGTTTCTTCTTGCTTCCCAGAGTATTCTATCCTAGTTAGGTTTACACATGGAGGTAAATACCTCTCACAACTACCATAATATCAACACACCCTCCTAGCTAGGGAGGTATTACAGGTAATGGTCTTGAGCACAAAAACATACCATTCACCTAGTAACATCAACATAGTTGTATAGACTAGATCATGACTAGATCATGAGCACCATCATCATCATCAGTGTCATCAACTGCATCATCTCTCAAAATCATACTCTATCTGGGTAATCATACATGATGCTCACTCCACAGAGTGATACAAGAGTCATTCTTCTAATCTAGAAGAGTAAATGTCCTGAACCATTTTCCATCTGGGAAATCTCTGTCCTTTGATTATCCATCCAATACTGCTGATAGTCTTCAAAGAAATTAAAACAAATTAGAACACAACTGTGTCTATACATAGTAGTACATAACTACAATCTAGTGGTACACTACCACACCAAGTAACACACACATACTTGATCAACAATGTATAGTCACGAACAGTGGAACACATCCACCACAATAGTATACATCTACTATCATATAGTCTTCATACCAATCATCTGATATCAACCTGCATAGAAACAATGTTATGATATAAAATGAATCATCTGGGCCAATCTTTCACTCACATCTGTGAGATCTGAAAGAATATCTGCCCTCAGAGTAGAACAATGAGATATCTAGACTATTCTTCTCAAGCAAGGAAGAATAACTTTCCTGTCTTCTGAACCTAGACCATTCCCCACCCTGGGCCATTCTTCCTACACTAATCAAAGTGCACCCTAGAGAGAATGTATAAACCCTAAGGAATGTCTGTCCCTGATTGCTGAGCCTAGACCATTCCCCATTCTAGGCCATTCCTCCTACACTAATCAAAGTTCACCCTGGAGAGAATGTATAAACCCTAAGGAATGACTGTCCGAACCATTTCCTCTGTTAACCACAAGAGGAAAAGATTGTCCTGCATCAATCTCCAAAACAGACCATTCCTCATGTTAACCACAATGAGAAATTGTTGTCTGGCGAGGTGGGCCAGTCTTCTTGAGTAACCCTCAAGAATAAAGACTGCCCTAGACCACTCCCCATGTTAACCACAATGGGAAGTCATTGTCTATGATACATCAACAATCTGGACCGTTTCCCATGTTAACCACAATGGAAAATCACTGTCTGTCAGAAATCTCAATCCACTTTCCGAACAAGAAAGAATCTGTCCAAGATGGACTTTTTTTCAATGAATGTCTTCAGTAATATTTTTAGTGATCCCTCCCAACCTGGGAGTCATCTCTTCCTTTTTTAATAAGGAAGTCATCTCCACAAGCTCCAGCTTGAGTATGCAAACTCTTTCATCTTTTAGCAAAATGTCTACTTATCTTGTCATCTGTGGAGATATGTATTGGAGAACCACTTTCTCCTTTCTGGACTTTATTACGGATAATGTAATGCTTGATTTCAAATGTACTTTGATCTGGAACACTGGTTTTCTCCGAAGGATTCATGTAGCTTTGATCAATAGAGTATATCATTGTTGGAAATATGGAACATATCCATGTGGCACTTCTTCTATCATAATGAGATTTGATCTACTGAGTAATCATCTTGATACAATATCTTTGTTATAGAAAATCTTCACCATGCTTCTGTTGTGCACTGGAGGTTCTCCACCAAGTTGTCTTCTTCTATCTACATGTAAGGGTCTCTTTCTGGTATGCCTCAAAGTCTTGAGGTTGCTCTTCATACACTCTTTATTCAATTTCTCTGGAGAACATTCTTTGCATTCATCTGATGTAGAACTCCAACTCATGGATGTTGCGGATGATATAATGACTCATGTAGAGGTATGTCTGGTGTACTTGGAACAAGTAATCATCATAGTATTCTCCCTCCATATAAAAGAACCTATAATGCTTTCATTGATAAGTCTTTCATACACTGTTCTTCATCACAACTTTCAGTTCCTCTACTTGATTGATTTTATCCAGTTCATATCAGGCTGGCAATCTTGTGATTCTTAATATAATGTCTGGTTGTTTTGGCTTCTCTTTCTTTCTTGGAATCTTCATGTTCTTCCTATTGTTTTTATTTAGCTCTTGGGTCCATGGAGTTTCTTATAGATTCCATGCCCTAAATATTCCATTTCTTTCTTTCATCATAGGATCACATATGTGGATGGACAACCAGGGATCTTTTAAGGCTTCTCTTCGAAGAAGACTTTTTCTGCGGTTGAACTGAACGTGTACTGTCTTTCATGGCTGCTACCATACTTCATTAATTTTAATGGATCATAGGATTAGATCCCTCCTAATCCTTGATTCATGTATGAGTGCATATAATCGGCTCTCTTCGTCTAACAGAGTCCATGCTTCCGTTTGCATCCTTATTGTCTTTTGCAATATATATTTGGCTCTCTTTGTCCAACAAAGTCCATGCTTCTGTCTTGTTGTCTTCTACAAAAACGTTATAAGTATTTCTCCGACTTCTTTCTGTCTTTGATTCTTATGAGTCTCTTCATGATTGATTTGGCTTATTTCATCCTTTCATGTGTATTATCTAATGATATCAATCCTTATCTTATTGTTCTTCCACAGGTATAGTTCTTCTTGGAATACATTATCTTTCAAGGGATAGATATACAAGATATGTACAAAGATGATACAAGCGAGATATGTACAAGAAATAAGAAGAGTATTGTTGCTATTAGCATTGGAAGTCACTCCTAGATTGCAGCAGGAGCAGAGCCCGACGCCCATCAGTTTATGTCACGATTTTTTTTTAAATGAGGTGATTGAATGGATAAAGACTCAAGAAGATATCACTCTAACTCAGAAAACTGTGCTTGGTATGTAGAAAAACAAAGGAGGTCTTGATCTAACTTCAGTCAGTGAGGTGATTATAAAATGAGTAGATGGAAGACTTAGTGAGATGAGTGAGCAAGACTTCTTTGGGCATCAGGCCTTTCAGCAACTTGAGGAGGAAAAACTTAGAATATAAGATCCTCTTGGTTCAGAGTTTCGGGGAACCAAAGGGTGACTTGAATGGATCTTCCAATTCCAAATCATTCAGCGTTGAGAAAATACAAGAACTGATTAGAAACAATACGACTATTACAGTGATCCAACATACATCATCCTATAACAATGCAACTCGATTGGATCCTCCAATTCCAAGTTGTTCTAACATAGTATACACAGAGAGATGGAAAGAGGCTGACATTCATAAGGCAAGAAGTCTCAAGTGCCAATACATAACCAGAGAAACCAATGCTTCAACAAAACTTACAATCGGGAGCCTAGCTCAACCATTGATGCCTCTAAAAATAGAAAAATTGAGTACATATACTTAGAAAAATTCCCCCAACAGAGGCGTGCTCGGACCTCCAAGGCATGGCATCTCTTCAGTCAAACCTGGATGGAAATCCTTCGTCAGACGCCACCTTAACTCAACATGGCTTTTGCAGGGGGGATAGTCGAAACATTAAAGGCTAAAATAGCATGTGAAGACTCCTCTGGTCAAACGAGAACTCAACATGCCTTCTTTGGAGAAAACCAAGGTACAAGACCATCTCGGCCAGACTGCCTGCTAGAACCTCCATGCTTTGCATTTAATCAGTGAGCCGAGGTTTCAACTACCTCCATCCACCTTCATTTATTTTTAGCGAGGACCAAGATCGAGGTTGAGTTGAACTGGTATCTAGAGAATGCGACGATCCCTTCTACAGCCAAACCCAGCGCTTCGACCCTTTGCGCAGTTCTTTCTATCGCCCCCAAGTGACCAAGGGCTATGACCCTGTGCCTATCTTCAAAGGTGCTTTCGACATTTCATGTTTCGTGGCTGGGAGGAGGCTGCTCCTTGTGCTTCAAAGTTACGAAAGGTGAGGTGGCGACATATCCTAATCATGTGCCATGCATCCCTCTGGATGGACAGTCCTAATCATCTCGGAAATACTGTGGGCCTGGGTCCTGGACGCCTTTGGCACTTCGCGTCTCGCGGCTGGGAGGAGGCTGCTCCTTGTGCTTCAAAGTTACGAAAGGTGAGGTGGCAACATAGACTAATCGCGCACCACGTGTCCCTCTGGATGGACGGTCCTGATCATCTCGACAATACTATGGGCCTGGGTCCTGGATGCCTTTGGCACTTCACGTCTCGCCGCTGGGAGGAGGTTTCTCCTTGTGCTTCAAAGTTATGAAAGGCGAGGTGGTGACATAGCCTAATAGCACACCACACGTCCCTCTGGATGGGCGGTTCTGATCATTTGATGAGTGTAATATAAGCGCTATCCATCGCGCTAATCGTGGCTCAACTCTATTAACCTTGATTTCCCATCGACCGTCGATCTGCTTCGCCAATTGATCTTTTCCGTTGAAACCAAACTGCTCGCTCACCTGATTTTAAGCCTGAAATGGACTTCTTCTGTGGGATGCACTCGACACTTATGGCTGCGGCCTTTGAATAAAACACACTCGACCTATTTTCAAACCCCACTTGTATGTGTTTGCACCAGAGGCTTAAAATCAGAGAGAAAACACCACTTTGCAAGAATTGGTACTAAGAGTTACCTTTAGAAGAAGAAGTCTCTTTCATCCTACTTAGTCTTCTTTGTAGGTTCCTTTTCTTCGACAACTGATGCTTCATGTTTCTCCTTCCTTTTCCTTAGCTCGAGACAATGATTCTTGTAGTGACCATACTTTCGACAGTTGAAGCAATGTATTTCTGAAATGTCTTTCTCTTGATTTGGCTTCCTCCTTGAGCCAAACTTCTTTTTGTTCCTGAAGTTCTTGAATATTGCTGTGAAGTCTTGATCATCGTACTTCTTTTGGGGTTTCTCTTTTGCAATGATCCTTGATTCTTCTTGAGAACAACAAGTCCAAAGTTATTCAAATGTCGGATAATCCTTCCTTGTGTTCATGCTTGCAGAAAATGCATCCCACATCTTGGGAATACCATTGAGTACTATGCTTACCAATTCCTTCTCTGAAATGATTTCTTCAATAGATTTTAGTTGATCTCTTAACTGAGAGATTCTCACAAAGTATGATGTTATGCTGTCATCATCATTCATCTTCATGTCATGAAGCTCATTCTTCAGACTCATGACTTGTCCAATGTTTCTGACTGAGAAGAGGTTTGTTAGGGCATCGTACATCTTCTTCGATGAGTCAAGATGAGAGATGTAGGGTATCAAGTGGTCTTTTATGGATTCCACTATGATACTCATGGCATTGATGTCACGATATTTGAACTTCTCCATAACTGCAATGTTCTGTGGTTCCTTCTCTTTTCCTTCTTCAAACTTTGGTTCCACAATCTTTCCTTTTATGATATCCATCATTTTATTCTTGGCAAGGATGAGGTCAATCCTTGTCTTCCACGCTCTGAATTTAGAGGCTCCATATAACTTGTTCTCTGACTTCATAGAATAAGTCACGGGTGCTTTGACTTGGTCAATCCCTAGATTTGACCACAAAGTCAAACTTGACGTCTTGGCTTGCTGAGAGTACCAGGAGATGCACTAGGATAGGGTGCACTGATCTGTCTAGAGATTAGGTCAATCCCTTCACTTAAGGTGCCTCAACAAGAGGATTAGGGTTTCTGCAACTGCACCTGCTAGTAACCCTAGCGACAATGTTTTGGTGACTGCTCCTGCTAGTAAACCCTAGCGACAGTTCTTCAACGAGATTAATATCCTTATGGATATGTTTCCTTCCAGCGGTTAGACTGAATGAAGGAGGTGTGGGCCCATAACTTGTTAGAATATAATGGATGTGCTCGTTTTACCATTGACAATATCTCTATTGTCACCCAACCATAGGCTGAATCCACCCTCCAAGCACCTTAACCTTGACAGAGAATCACTCTGGAAGAAAACCCTAGGCTAGATAGCCAAAAAAAGGGTAGCGCACCTTTCCCCAAGGATATTGCACCAACAAGAGCTGATCAGATGTTCCAAACCCTAGCCA
Source organism: Picea glauca (assembly GCA_000966675.3). Lineage (NCBI taxonomy): Eukaryota > Viridiplantae > Streptophyta > Pinopsida > Pinales > Pinaceae > Picea > Picea glauca. The sequence continues at coordinate 140,365 of JZKD02S0444332.1, read as the reverse complement.
AAAGACAGTCCAAGCGTAACTGCTAGCTACAACAGCTGCAATGACAACTCTCCTCCAAACCTGCGCAAAAACTGGGCAACTATAGTGTGCACAAGTGCTGCTCTACAATTCTGAGACTGCATGCCAGAATGAGAACTGGCCTCCTATATTTATACTAATTCTGGCTAACTGCCTGGGCCGACTTCTCATTCTGGGTATCTGTTTGTTCAGTATATATTATTATTTTTGGCCGACTTCTTCTCTTGGAGGCTAATAATCTAATATAAATTATCTTCTTGAGCCGACCAGTCTTCTAGGGTTATTAACCAACTCATTAGGGTTTCTTCTTGCTTCTCGGAGTATTCTGTCCTCGTCAAGTTTACACATGGAGGTAAATACCTCCCGCAACTACCATAATACCAACATGAACTTCTACCTTCCAACTATATTAAGATATGAAGCTTCAACTAAGAGAAGTATTCTATGTACCTGGAATGAAGAGGAACCTCATCTCCATTTCTACCTTGGAGAACAAAGGCTACAAGGTTACCTTTTCAGAAGGAATATTTCTTGCATGGAACAAAGAATCACATATAAAGTTTTCCATGGTAATTGGTGTTAGAGAGAACAACTTGTACATATTAACCATCAAACGAGTCCAAGCCCTACTAAATGACACTATCATCTTAAGTTAGCTATGGCATAGAAGACTTGCTCACATTCATTATAGAGATCTCCCAGCTCTAGGGAAGATGGTAATAGGTCTTCCAGAGATACATATTCAACATAAAGGTATTTGCAAAGGTTGTGCTCTTGGAAAAAATGTTAAAGGATCCTTCTTGAGTAGTGACAATAGATCCAAGGAAATATTGGACTTGATTCATTCAGATGTGTGTGGGCCAATGACTGTTGCATCTCTGAACGGGTAGTTGTATTATGTACTTTTCATAGATGATCACTCTCGGAAAACTTGGATTTACTTCCTGAAGAACAAGGATGGAGTCCTTGCAAAATTTCAAGAATTCAAATCTCAGGTTGAAAACCTGATAGGAAGAAATATCAAGGTACCAAGATCAGATAATGGAGGAGAATACACTTTGAAATATTTAATCAATTTCTATATTGAAGCAAGGATCAAGAGGGAGTTCACAGTCCCTTACAACCCTCAACAAAATGGGGTTGCAGAGAGGAAAAATAGAACTATCATCAAGGCAACCAAAATGATGATACATGATCATAGTCTACCTATGACTCTATGGGCATAAGCATGCATGACAACAATGTATGTTCAAAACAAGAGTCCTCATTAGATCTTGAATAACATTACTCCAGAAGAAACCTTCACCGGAGTTAATCTCGAGATTGGACACTTCAGAATATTTGGGTGCCCAATATATTTTCATGTACCCAAAGAGAAGAGATCCAAGCTAGAGCCTTCAGGGAGAAAGGGCACATTTGTAGGATATAGTGAATCCTTAAAAGCATATTGAATCTACATTCCTAGTCAAAGATAGATTGAAATAAACATAGATGTTACTTTTGAAGAAGAGATAGCCTTCTAAAGATCCAGAGAATATCAGATGGAAATTGATAGTGAGACAATGCCTTCTCCCCCTTCAACAGTTCATAGGGAGACAAACATTATTTTAGTTGATCCAATTGCTCCAATTGATCCATTTTTTCTAGCTAATCTAGTTTCTCCAATTGACATGCCTAGAGATATTACAGTTGGACATAAAAGGAATACTTGGGACCGACAAACTCTACATGAATCAAAGGGACATAAATCCCCTCAAGGGACAACTAGAGTGAGAAAGAGACCGAAGAGATTCTCAAGCTACCTTTCATCCATGAATCACATCATTGAATCCGAGCCTTTTTTTCATGGAGAAGCTTCAAGTGAACAAGTATGGAAAAATGCCATGATAGAAGAATATCAGTCTATATTGAAAAATGATGTATGGGATATTGTTCCAAGACCAGAGGGAAAGTTTGTAGTGACTTCCAAATGGATTTATAAAATCAAGCATGCAAATGATGGAAGCATCGAGAAATACAAAGCGAGATTTGTAGCCAGAGGGTTCTCACAAGTAGAGGGAGTTGACTATGATGAGACTTTTTCTCCAGTATCCCGATACACTTCCATCCCTTCTATCATTGCACTAGATGATTCCATGGGTTGGAAGATACATAAGATGGATGTAAAGACAACCTTTCTCAATGGTGAAATTGAGGAAGAAGTTTATATTGAGCAACCAGAAGGATTCATTATACACAACAAAAAATCTCATGTGTTCAGGTTGAAGAAATCCATGCATGGACTAAAGCAAGAACCACATACTTGGTACGAGAAAATATATGGATTCATGATGAGTTTGGGCTTCAACAAGAGTGTTATTGATCCAAACCTATATTATCACATTGATGGCAATGAATGCCTGATCTTGGTCTTATATGTGGACGACCTTTTCCTCACCGGTTCAGAGAGACTCATTGTTGAATGAAAACAAGAATTGGCTGCTAAATTTGAGATGAAAGGATTTAGGATTGATGCATTACTTCTTGGGAATAGAAGTATGGTAGAGGATAGATGCGATTTTCCCGAATCAAGGAAAATATACCGTGGAGATATTGAAAAAGTTCGGTATGACAGAATAAAAATCCATGCCTACACCAATGGTGATGGATTTGAAGAAGATGAGTGATGTTGATTCAGGATAGATTGATCCACACATGTACAAACAATTGTTTGGATCACTAATTTATCTAGTTAACACTAGATCGAATATATGTTATGCAGTGAAGGTCCTTATCCAATATGAGCCAACCAAGATAGACTCATTGGATAGCAACAAAACATGTATTGCGATACCTATGAGGCAGAGTTGTTTATGGCCTAAGTTATGCCTCCAGTGTAGACTTGAGCCTACATGGATATGCCGATGCAGATTGGGTAGGGAGCGCAGTGGACTGGAAGAGCACCTCCGACTATTTTTTTAATTTAGGGTCTACCATGGTTTCCTGGTGTAGCAGGAAACAAAGCTCTGTGGCATTGAATACTATAGAGGTAGAGTACATTGCATTGAGTGTGGCAGTTCGCGAAGTAGTGTGTATTCAAAAACTTCTAACTGATTTATTCGATCATGAGATGGATCCTAAGACTATTCATTGTGATAACCAGAGCTGTGTGAAGCTCTCTAAGAACCATGCGTTTCATGATAGATAAAAACACATTGAGATAAAATATCACTATATCAGAGACATGGTGCAGAGAAATACAATACACACATAGTACCTTCCTACCCATGAGCATATCACAGATATCTTCACCAAACTGCTTGCCAAGATGAAGTTCAAGTACTTCCGTGAGAGACTTAGCTTGGTGGAGAATGCCTCCATAAATGAGAGGGAGTGTTGATGATTACAACTGCGTGAGACATTCTCCAAGACACAGACTAAGTGAATCGATCTGAGAGAGAGCCCATGAGTTGGGTGTACCCATGAGATGGGTGTGTGGCTCCTATCTGAGACAGAACTCGAACATTGTGTTGGCCTCCTCTATGTAGAGGGTTGAGATGATACTCCAGATGATTCTCCTGTGTAATGCAATGAGAAAGAAGATCTGTTGAGTTGGATGTGCATGTGGTTGATCACAGGTGACCATGTGGGGAAGCCCATGAGTTGGGTGTATCGTTCTGAGACAGAGATGAAATGATGTATTAGCCTCCTATGTGTAGAGATTTGAGATGATGTGATCCTCCAGATGATTCTCATGTGTAATGCAGTGAGAAAGAAGATCTGTTGAGTTGGACATGCCTGTGGCTGAGCACAAAAGAACGTGATCCTAGTGGTTGACCACTAATGAGTGTGGTTCTCCTGTGATACACAGTGAGACATAGATGTGTACATCCCTGTGGTTGAGAACAGATGGATGTGCTCCTAGTGGCTAAGCACTAGTGGGTGTATGAGATCCCTTTCTATATTATACAAGAGTCAGACTTACCTGTAACCCTATTTGTGATGTAAAGGGTACAGGTCGACCCCACCATAAAGTGAAATACAATTAATGTAAAAGATAATTAATATGGAAATTATAAATTATATTTTTAAGTTATTGAGGTCATCCCTGTTGTGCCAATAGACACTACTTTTGACAGGTTCAGTCTAATATAAATAAAGGTAAATTCCCCATTGAGGAATCATATCACAAGTGTGAATTTGGAAATTTCAGGAAACACTTGTTCTTGGGAAAAATGTGCACCTCTCTTGGGCACTAGTATTCTAGGGTTTGTGAAGCACCCTTTTGTGTGCTATTTATTTATGGTGGTGGAGGTATTTCTCCTGAAGAATATATAAAAGGATTGGATGGGTTTGCTTCCCTTGTTGAGAAGGGTTTCCCAGGATACTTCTTGTGTACTTGTGCATGGTGTGTCTTCTTGTGATCTTGGTTGTTGAAACAAATTGTCTATGGTTTAAGTAAAATGATAAAAATGGAATGAACTTCATGCTCAATCCTATCTTAATGAAAAATCAACACTAGCTCCCATGAAAATATCATCATAAGGAGACTCTCCATGGATGTACCTTTTCAAGTTGTATTGAGACAAATAATTCTCTACAACTTTATATGGATCATGTCTTTTGAATTCGATGTCAAATAATTTGACATATTCCAGGGTTGTAACCTCGAATTTGGTATGACCAAAATCTAACAATGTAAACATACCAACCTGAATGGGGAAAGTTGGCCATATCGTTTTCTGAGCTTCTTTCAATTCCTTGGTGATACCTCCTACTACTATTTGGTATTCCACTTCTCTTCACACCATCCTGTTGGGTAAAAATTATGGAAGGGCATGAGGAGGAACGCAACAACCAAACAATCTAATGTAGGAGAAGTTCTCCTCAATATACCAGTCTGCAAATGTGCCTAAGTTTTCCATAATCTTCTATGAAATCCCGGGTGGTGGGTGGCCATAGATAGGTGTATGAATCGATACCACTATGTTGTGATAGATTTCACAAAAGAAATATTTAGCATTTTCTTCCCATAGCTTAGAGTGGTAGAAATGTATAGGCTCAGAACTAGTCAGGGTCCACCTCCAGTTCATCAGGGGGAATGGAGTCATAAAAAAAATAGCGTCCATGATATATGCATACATGTAAAAAGGAACAGGTTTCCCTTTTGATTTCAATGATTGATACTCAGTGATTTCCTTTGCCAGGTTATCAGACAACATTTTATCCAAATTGAAAGTATAGCCCTCAACTATTTCATTCATTATAGACACCCACTCAACTGAGAAATGTGAAAGGTTCTTTTTCCCAAATAAACGAAAAAAAATCATGGATATATATAAGATATGAGAATCTAAGGACGTTGTGGAATACATACCATGAGCTTCGGTATGAATTTTTCCTAATTTCCCCACCAGGACATGATTATATCACGACCACTCCTGTCATATTGAATGCATTCTTTTCTTTCAAATTCTAGGAGAAATGTTGCATTGTAAGTATATTTGGGTGTAGCAAAAATTTTATACATTACTTGTAAGTTCTCCAGTCGAAAAGAGCCCACAGAGGCCTTCTGATGGTTGATAATTCTTTCGGTTTGAATGTTGACGTGCTCCAGAGCCCAACTTATCATATCATTGTAGGGTCAAATCTTGGGTCACACAACAATATTGTGCAATTTTGACTGTGCTACCAATCTGAGCTTGGCTCAGAAGGACTTGTCATCTTTCTCAGTAGAATCATTTGGATAGTTAATAATATCATGATCTAAGATATCATAAACATGCTTCCAAGACTTAATGGTATCTGTGATTCGCGGAGTCGTGTCTAATAGAATGTCTGTGTTTGGATTAGAATCATCAATTGATGCATCTTGCTTCTTCCTAGCTTTGCATGGGACCATAATCCTCTGGAAAATGAAATTATCCTTCCTGAAACAAGATAATTTTGTAAGCTCTATACTGCAAGGAAAAATTCTAATTGCAAATGGTAAAATGACTTGAAATTCAAAATGTTTTATTCATAAAGTATAGAAATCTTCATGTCGATTTACTGACAAAGAAGTTATTAAACATCTAATGGAATTTATTACCTGACGATTCAAATATTTATTTAAAATGTTAACTTTAGCCAATCATAAATGACATTAATACCTCAACGGTTCAACGTTCAGAGGTTTTGAATGAGACAAGGCAGAAATTTCCTGAAGGTCGAATTCCCAGAGAATTTAATCTCTAATTAATCACTTTTGTGTTTTAATTAATCATTCTTTTAAACATGGTATTAGACTTAAGTATTTCGGAATTTCGGTATTCAGGGATTTTGAATGAAGTATGATAGAAATCCTCCAAAGGCTGAATTCTCGAACTAAATGTTCGAACCGTTATATGAATTTTGGGACATCGGAACTCCGAAACTTCAAAGCTCTGGGAGTTCATTTGTTTTAAAAGTACAACTCATACTTCGGCGATTCAAAATTCGGGAGTTTTGGATGTAGCACAAGAGAAATATCCCGAAGCTCGAATTGTGAAGTGATTAATTAACACTTAATCATGATTAATTAAAGTTATTAAATGTTTTATTAATTCTTTAAAACACTTTTTACTTGTTTGTAATATTCATTACTTCGGTGCTTTCATACTTCAACGCTTTGATACTTCAGCGCTTTGTGAACCCAGTCTTTGTTTAAACTCCCAAAAGGAAATCTCCCAAAGTGACGTGGCAGAGGTGACATCACTCTTGGTTACAGGTCAAAAAAGGAGGAGTGACACATGTCACTTGAAATTGAGCGAATAATATGACACAAATGTTAAAAATAAGTGCCATGTGTCAGTCACAGAAAAGATTAGAAGACACGTATCCTATGACTCATACATAAGTCCTTTTAGAAATTGTCATGAGGAAAAATCTTCGGGACTTCATAGATTTAGGGTTTTTGTGTTTTAGATTTCTTGAAACTCCCGAAGTGCGAAGCTCCGAAGTGTCTGTTAAAGATTTTCTTTTAAACTTCGGGCGAGTTTTATATTTCGGAGATCACAAGAACCGTTTGATCAAATAGCACAACTCATCGACGATTATTATTGTAAGCGCTTTATTTATATATAATGACCAATGGATTTTTAAATTAAAATACAATTACCTAAGTTTATTTCTTTTTAGTGAAATTTTATTTCTAAGCGGTAAAAAAAACAAAAAGAATAAATGTTGAAAATTACAAGTGTTCTAACATAGGCTCCATCTGGGGATTGTGGCTCCATATGAGGCATGAAAGAACAGTAGACCAAGTGCCTTTATTGGGTAAATGGAGTCATTCTTTCTTTTTGAAAAACATTTTCTGATTTTATTTAAGAATTAATCATACATAGAAAAAATTAACTCATCCAAATCCAAAATCTTTAAAACATACTTAATGATTGATCTCAAGTTAGGCTACTAAAAATTTCCTTTTCTTAAAATTGATTTCAGAATTGTTTAAGATAATCAAAATAATTTTAACTAAAATATCAGGCGCTGACCAACTTTCTTCGCTTCAAGGTTAAGCATATGTAACATATTTATTTAGGGAATCCCTAGTTGGTTCATGATGTAAATATCACTGGAAAGAGAACTAGATGACAAAGTATGATATATAGATATATATGACAGCCTTACAGATATCATAAATATTTATTCACTGCCAACGAGCCTGTTCAATACCCCGGTGAAGTTATCTACTTCTCCCATTGAATTTCTTTTCACCACTTCTATTAACGAATTTTAATTTCGCTGAGATGAGGGAAATCAATAAATGAATTTTCTTTCACCATATCTTTTGGACAAGATGGGGGCAATCAAATTATGAATTTCCTTTCACCATCTGTATCATATTTTAACAATTAGAAGTGGGGGCAATCAATTTGTATGAAACATACAAGGGATGATATATGTTTAAAATATTTAAACTGAAAAAGAAGGTTTGCCAACAATTTTGAGAATACTCTGAAACTAACTTTCTTCCAATTTTCAATACACCTTCGCCTATAGGAGAAATATTTTGGGAATTTTAATCTTTTTAGGGATAAACCTTGAGCGAGTTTGTTAGTTTAAAATCTGATATCATAGCTAAAATTATCAGGATTAGACTAAACATACTTTTTTAATTAAAATCAAAGGAATGTAAAGATTTTTGCCTAATCTTGTTTTGAAAATATGCTTTTGAGTTTTCAGAGTCAAGGTAAGTCTCTTTATTTCTATGAAGACTAAAAGGATGTGAAAGGAGAAATAAAATCTGAAGTGGATAGAACTTGGGGAGAGGAAAAAATAACCAAATCAAGGATTCAAAGGATATGAATAAAAATGTCCTAATCCCACACAAGTTTGTGTATTAAGTTTAGACTTCTTTCGAGTTTGTTTATTATTATTTTTATTTATTTATTTATCTCATAGATGGCTTTAAAATTTATCAGTATGACACTTCAAGTTATAATTTTATACATCTCTGATTTTTAGGTCAGGTGATAATATCATCATGAGAAAAACTTTCTTCACATTTATTTTAATCATAATTTTTTAAATTTTATTCAAACAATAAGAAGAGTAGGAAATCATACCTTATTTTCCTTTTGAATTTTCAGAAAGGCAGATTATTTATTTATCACCTGTTTTTAGAGAAATCAAATGCTTGAAAGACGAGTGTTGAGCTTTTATTTAGCCTCATCTCCTCTTCAACAAGATCTATTATGCAAAATGAATGAAATACAAACTATTAGATAATCCTGTAGAATAGAGATGATACGTGATGAAGATGCTTTTTATTTTTATTTTTCTATTTTTATTTTTTGAAGTCAAGCAATCATAATTTTATTCAAAATATTTACAACAAGTGATCAAATGATTCAGATAATTTACAAAAAGAAAAGAAAAAAATAAAATTAAAATTGACAATGTCAATCCAATCCGATATATACAATGAAAATCTGCAAAGTAACTACTCCATGAAATGTTTTAAATAACTCCCATTGATAGGGCCTCAAGAATCTCTCCATTAAGATTTTCGAGCGAGAATGAGTTTTTTCCCTTAGCAGCTGCAATTTTGAAGGGTCTGAACCAGAGATGATCACATTTCCCATGTTTCCCTGCATCTTCCTTTCTAGCTTCCCATTTTAAAACTAAATCACTAGGAAGAAACTCCATGTCTTTAGCTTTCTTATCAAAAAGGGATTTCATGTTATCCTGATATTTTTGGAGCTTATCATCCACTTCTACTTTGTTTTGTTGTACTTCGATGATTTTATTTATTCTTCTCGTAACATCATTCAGCTCTTCATTCGCATCCTTCCAGAGTTTCATCACAGGAAAAGCGAGATTAATAGGAAGAATAACATCATTACCATAAACTAATTGGAATGGAGACATACCTATAGATTTTTTGGTTCCAATTATGTTCGCCCATAAGGCATATTTTAAGTGTATATGCCAAGATTTTTTGTTTTCTATCAAAACCTTCTTTATAATCATCATCAAACTCTTATTAGATGATTCTTCCAACCCATTTCCCTGAGGATAGTAGGTTGTAGAATGACCTAAAATAATTTTGTATTTTTGACAAAAATTGATCATTGCAATAGATTTAAAAGTCTGAGCATTATCAGTAACTATTTTCCTAGGACAACCAAATCTTGCTAGGATGTTTTCTTCCAATTTTTTTTATCACTATTGGATCTGTAGCATTCCGAGTTAGAATGGCTTCAATGCATTTCGTAAAATAATCAGTAGTGGTCAAAATCCATCTTTGTTGAGCACTCGACTATGGATGAATTTCTCCAATAAAATCTAGGCCCCATTGTTGGAAAGGAGATTCATCTTTTACTAGAATTAAAGGTAAAGCTGGAAGATTTTGCTTACCAACAAACAGTTGGCATGAATTACAAGCTCTAACCCTTGCATTTACATCGGTGAATAATTTCAGCCAATAATATCCTGCCCTTAGAATCTTGTAAGTTGTTGATCTTTTGGAATGATTTCCTCCACATACTCCTTCATGAAACTCATCAATGACACCTTCTGTTTCAGATTCTATAAGGCAACATAACAGGAAACCCATAGGGTATTTCCATTATAACTTTCCATTAATAATGAAATACTTAATTGCATGTAGCTTTAAAGTTCTTGCTTTAGAAGGAGTCATGTCCTTTGGAAATTGAAGAGTAAGGAGATATGTAACAATATCACTGTACCAAGATGAGGAGGAAAACATATCTTCAATTTGAATAATAGGCGCTTGATCATCAATCTCCTCTATATCTAGAAGAGAATCATGAGACTCAAAGTTGTTTATTCCAAGAGCTCTGAAATTTGATTCGACTAACAACCTTTCTAGACCTTGACCTTTCACTAGTTTGGTTGTTTTAACTTCTAAATCAAACTCTTAATTTTATCCAACCATCTACCTCTTCTTCCATCACTGCCTCATTGAACCAAGATATCTTTAATTGCATTTGTTGGTACACAAGCAATTTTTTTGAGTGCAAGACATATGTTCGGAAAGCCTTGAGAGTCTTCACCATATCATAAGCTTGTTTTGCAATGTCATATCTTAGCTCTGCATCTCTGAGGCTTTTCTAAAAAAAGCTATTGGCTGTTTGAATCCTTCTTCATTTTTCTGAAGGAGCACTGCTGCAACATTATGTTCAGATGCAAAAGAGAAGATTAAGAATTATTTTGTAGAGTCACGAATTACAATGCTGGTGCTTCTCCTATGGCTTTCTTAACACATTAGAAGTATGATTTTTCTTCTGAAGTCCATTTTACCTCGCTATCCTTCTTTAGAATATCTGTAATAAATTTGATTATTTCAACAAAATTAGGAATAAATATCCTCAAAAAATTTATTTTCCCTAAAAAATATTGGATCTCTTTTCTATTTATAGGAATATTAATCAAATCAATAGCTTCAACTCATTTAGGATCAACTTTAATTCCATCCTTTGAAACTATATGCCCTAATAGTTTACCTTCCTGCATGGAAAAATG
>JZKD02S0444332.1:110767-126662 GCA_000966675.3 Picea glauca | reverse complement strand
GATATGGGTTGTGCGCCGTAGATCTGAGCGCACCAAGATCAACCACCCAAATCTACGCGCACCTTATCGCAACGCGCCAAACCATCACATTAACCCTGGCGAACTTAGGATAAACACCATTTGTGGGTTTTTATCCCCTTTTCATTGCATTTTGTCACCCAAGGGCCAAATCCATAGGGAAAACACGCCATACAATAATATGTGTTAACAGTATGAAAGTTGTAGCATCTTTGGCTAAAGAGTTAGCTTGTTGATTTTGCATTCTGGGAATAGAGTGGATGTTAAAAGACCAAAATAAATTCTCTATGAGATCCCAGGAACAATTTCTATACGACCTCAATCTTGGATGCTTAGCTTGGTATTGTTGTTTCATTTGTTTTACAATTATCTCAACATCACCATAAACTATCAAATGTTGATTTTTAGTTTTCTTGCAGCTTTTAATCCTAAAACTAAAGCTTTGTATTCACACACATTATTGGTATAATCAATATCCCATTGTAATCTATAAGAGAAAGGAATATAATACTCATCACCTGGTGGCACAAATAAAACTCCAGCTCCTGCTCCTTCGCAAGATGAAGCACCATCAAAGAACGTTTTCCACATCACGTCTCTAAAATTCATATTTTTCTTTGAAAAATCTATTTTTTTATTTTCTTATTCTATACATTCTTTGAAATCATCATCTATGGATAATATACAATTTCCTGGATCTTGATCAACAACATAGACTGGGTAATTATTAGGGTTTTGGGGGTCACTTACAGTATAATCCATTCTAGTTTCTCTGTACAGTCGAGTCGAGTAAACTGTCCACCAAAAAATGGAATTGTAGCATATGTCATGTCTAACTGGACCGATCCTCCTAGATTGGCACCCCAAGATCTGGATAAAATCATGCCATACTTGGAAGGAATGTCAGCAACAACCACATCCATAAGAATACTTTTCATAGGAACCTGAGCAAGATTTTTAACTAAATCTTTAATCATACCCAGACACTTAACCTTTCTAGAATCAAAAGAGTATAGATCTTGATAAGGTCTGGTAATTTGAAGCACCAATTTCTCCATGATAATCTTAGGAATCAAGTTATGTGAAGCTCCTGAGTCTAACATGCAATTGTGCAGTAAATGATCATGCACAGTCAATGTAATATAGAAAGGAGCAACACAATCTTTACTATTTTCAATGTGTGGTCCAAACATGATTGCAGGTTTCTCATCCTGCAAATTGATAATATCAGCTTGACATTCAGCATCCAAAATTTATTGCTTTTGCGATTTTATTTTTATAGATTTGATTTCTAGCAAGTTCAACCAGAGGCATTGGAATTTTAATTTTATTAAGTTCATTTTCTAGATTGAAAGTACCAATTGATTTTTCAATTTCCCTGGCCTGAACTTCAGCTTATTTATTTTCCAGCTTCTTAGTCTGTATTGCTTTCATTTCAACTTGCTTTGTTCGAGAAACTTGCATTTCATTTGATGGTTTTTTAACTGCTACCTCATTCGCTTTGATTCGAGATAAGAGATTTTTTGGTGGAGTATTTATAGAACTTTTTTCTCTTGGCCTCAAATTATATTTATGTTGGAGCTCGACCATTATTGAGTTAACGAGACCTTTGTATATAGAGTCTCCCAAATTGTTGATATTTTCATCATCATTAAATAGAGATTCTAGATCCAAGGATTTCTCATAATCCCGTTTGGTTAGGTGAGGCTCAATATCATCATCACCGAGGTTGTTTATATCTTCATCCAATTCGTCATAATCTTGCACCTCATCTCCCTGTATGAGATTATCAGTTTTAAAAGGAGCTTGAATCTTTTGATCCTCATTTTTCATTTGCCTTTGTTGTATTTGAGGATTTATGTTAGGATTTCTCCTGAATTGATTTCTAACATATGGATCAGGTTTGGCTTTTTCCATTCCATCCTGGAAATTTTGTTTGATAAGTATTTAATAATTTTTTCCATCTCATCCATTTTTTCCTCTCAAGAAATTTTTCTAGATCCAGAGGGCCTCGCATGTTCTTTAAAACACTCGGGTTCTCTTGTTCCCATCTCAAATTTAGTTTTCAACTTTTCGGATGCCATCATATTGTATTCAATCTCTATAGAATCATCTTGCATCCCTGCTAAAGTAGTGGATCTTCTTTCTCTCAAAAGCAGAGAGAAATCAGAATCAAAAGCCCCTGCAAAAGTGACTTTTGTAGCTGGCTGAGAAGGTTTAACTTCAGCCGGGATCTTGTGATAAATTTTATTAAATCTTGGAATAAAATCTAGGACTGATTCAAATTTTTTATTTCTCAAGGCTCCAAATTTGGTTAAGTAATAAAGATTATCTTTTTTCTCACCCCATTGCCTTAAGAAGGAAGTTTCTAGATCGTTATATGATGGTATGGAGTCCACTGAAAGTTTTTTGAACCAAGTTATTACCCGTCCTTCAATTTTTTTTACTAACAATATCATATAAATATCTTCGTGCTCAATATCGAGAATATCAATGAATTGGTCAAAAATGACCTTATGCTTTGTTGTTGTTAAATCCACTTCACTCGTGAATTTAGGGAGGCTCTTCATGTAATTTTCAGGTAAATCATGTAGGATAGTAGGAAGAACTAAGGGAGCATATCTAGCAGCGACCTTGGAAAAGTTCCTTGGGGGTTGAACTGGTATATTTTCTTGTCCACTAGCTCCTCTAGCTCCAACACCTCCAACACCAACACCTCCAACACCAACCATTGAAAGTATAGGAGATGGAATTCGAGGACTGAACAAGAGATTATCAAAAACTTCAAAAGACTGATCTACTGAAACTTTGACTACTTCGGGATTGTGTGAACGAATTTCAAAAATATGATGGTAAGGAGATAGAAGATCTAAATGAGGGAAAAAAAAGAGAACTTGAACTCGGTCTCTCAGATTTACCAGATGTATAGATAGGAGAAGTGATAGGGGATGAATTTGAGTATAAAAAGTAATCTTAAGGGTTTTTGGAAACAAAAATTTTTACTTTGGGAAGAGAAAGAATCAGTTGTGTACAAATAATAGTAGGGATTGAAATGGATTATTTGTTTTCGCTGGTAAAAGTATCTATCAATGAAATAGGGGTGGTTTGGGAAATATCAAATTTTATTTCAGAAATAATTCCTTCCAGAGTTTCTAATTTAACTTCAAATTTACTTGATGCTTTTGCAGAATGAACTTGTTTATATTTTTCTTTAAGACTTAGTTATTCAGTGGGAATATTAACATTAACTTGCATAATCCTAGGTTGGTAGATCTTACCCACTGATGCAAAAGTTTGTTTGAGATATCCCTTCGGTTTCAACAATTTTTCGGAATCCAAAACTAGCGTAGTCTACTTTTCGTCTAGTTTTTTCCTGGTATTTTTTCGATCGAATGCCAGCTTTGCTTACAATGGAGTCCCCAGGTGAAATATAAAGTGAACCTTATCAGGTATTCAATCTTTGTTCACCATTAAAGACAAAAATTTAACTTTGTCGTTCTCCCAGGGAAAAATGATTTTGTTTCTCCGTTCCCCAACGACTACGCCAAAAAGATGTTGTTCCTGAGATTGATTCTAAGGATCAAAGAATAATGTCAAGCATCAAAGATTTTAAATGAAATGTTTTTATAAGTTCTTTCTTCTACCTTCAGTTTTATGAGAAATAATCTTTAAATGAAATTTATGATAAGACATTATAGAGGTTGTATCTCGTTATCTAAGTCGTAATTTTAATTTCAAATGATGTAGAAATGATTCACAAAACTGTTAAAACAAAGCCATGCATCAATTACAGATAAGTCTCACCTTGTTTGGGATATTGTGCCAAGACCAAAGGGAAAGTTTGTAGTGAATTTGAAATGGATTTATAAAATCAGGCATGCAGCTGATGGAAGCATTGAGAAATACAGAGCGAGATTTGTAGCCAGAGGGTACTCGCAAGTAGAGGGAGTTGACTATGATGAGGATTTTTCTCCAGTAGCCCAATACACTTCCATCGGTTCTATCATTTCACTAGTTTCTTCCATGGGTTGGAAGCTACATTAGATGGATGTAAAGACAACCTTTCTCAATGGTGAAATTTAGGAAGAAGTTTATATCGAGCATCCAGAAGGATTCATTATACACATAAAAAAATCTCATGTGTGCAGGTTGAAGAAAGCCCTATATGGACTAAAGAAAGCACCGCATGCTTGGTAAGAGAAAATGGATGGATTCCTGATGAGTTTGGGATTCAACAAGAGTGTTGTTGATCGAAACCTATATTATCACATTGATGGAAATGAATTTGTGATCATGGTCTTATATGTGGATGACCTTTTCCTCACTGGTTCAGAGAGACTCATTGTTGAATGCAAACAAACATTGGATGCTAAATTTGAGATGAAGGATTTAGGCTTGATGCATTTCTTCTTGGGACTAGAAGTATGGCAGAGGACAGATGCGATTTTCCCGAGTCAAGGAAAATATACTGTAGAGATATTGAAAATGTTCGGTATGACAGAATGAAAATCCATGCCTACACCAATGGTGATGGATTTGAAGAAGATGAGTGATGCTGATTCATGAGAGATTGATCCACACTTGAACAGACAGTTGATTGGATCACTAATGTATCTGGTTAACACCATACTGAATATATGCTATGAATTGAATGTGCTTAGCCAATTCATGAGCCAACCAAGACAGACTCACTGGATAGCAACAAAACATGTATTGAGATACCTACGAGGCACAGTTGGTTATGGCCTAAGATATGCCTCCAGTGTAGACTTGAGTCTACAGGGATATGTTGATGTAGATTGGGCATGGAGTGTAGTGGACCAGAAGAGCACCTTCGGTTGCTGCTTTACTTTAGGGCTTGCCATAGTTTCCTGGTGTAGAAGGAAATAAAGCTCCGTGGAATTGAGTACCACAGAGGCAAAGTACATTGCATTGAGTGTGGTAGTCCACAAAGTAGTGTGGCTTCACAAACTTCTGACAGATTTATTCGATCATGAGATGGATCCTACTACTATTCATTGTGATAACTAGAGTTATGTGAAGCTCTCTGAGAACCCCATGTTTCATGATAGATCGAAACACATCGAGATAAGATATCACTATATCAGAGACATGGTGTAGAGAAATATAGTACACGTGCAGTAACTTCCTACCCATGAGAAGATTGTAGATATCTTCACCAAACCGCTTTCCAAGATGAAGTTCGAGTACTTTCGTGAGAGACTTGGCTTGGTGGAGAATGCCTCCCTAACTGAGAGGGAGTGTTGATGATTACATCTGCGTGAGATATTCTCTAGGAAACATACTGAGTGAATCGACTTGAGAGAGAGCCCATGAGTTGGGTGTACCCATGAGATGGGTGCGTGGTTCTTATCTGAGACAGAACTGGAACGTTGTGATGGCCTCCTCTATGCAGAGAGTTGAGATGATACTCCAATCGATTCTCCTATGTAACGCAGTGAGAAAGAAGATTTGTTGAGTTGGACGTGCATGTGGTTTAGCATAGGTGATCGTGTGGGGAAGCCCATGAGTTGGGTGTATCATTATGAGATAGAGATGAAATGATGTATTAGCCTCCTATGTGTAGAGAGTTGAGATGATGTGATACTCCAGATGATTCTCCTGTGTAACGCAGTGAGAAAGAGGATCTGCTGAGTTGGACGTGCATGTGGCTAAGCAGAGGTGAATGTGAGCCTAGTGGCTGAGCATTAGTGAGTGTGGTTCTCCTTTGAGACGCAGTTAGATAGAGATGTGGACATCCCTATAGCTGAGAAAAGATGAATGTTCCCCTAGTGGCTGCGCACTAGTGGGTGTATGAGATCCCTTGCTATATTGTACAAAATTCAGACTTACCTATAACCCTATTTGTGATGTAAAGGGTACAGTTCGGCCCCACCATAAAGTGAAAGATAATTAATGTAAAAGATAATTAGTGTAAAAGATAATTAATATGGAAAATATTAATTATATTTTTAAGTTATTGAGGTCAGCCTTATTGTGCCAATAGACACTATTGTTGACATGTTCAGTCTAATATAAATAAAGTTAAATTCTCCATTGAGGAATCATATCATAAGTGTGAGTTTGGAAATTTCAGAAAACACTTGTTCTTGGGAAAAGTGTGCACCTCTATTGGGCGATAGTCCTCTAGGGTTTGTGAAGCACAATTTTGTGTGCTATTTATTTATGGTGGTGGAGGTATTTCTCTTGAAGAATATAACAAAGGATTGGTTGGGTTTTCTTCCCTTGTTGAGAAGGGTTTCCTAGGATACTTCTTGTGTACTTGTGCATGGTGTTTCTTCTTGTGATCTTGGTTTCTACAAATTTTTTTCTATGGTTTAAGTAAAATGCTAAAAATGGAATGAACTTCATGATTAAGCTTAACTTATTGAAAAATCAACACTAGCTCCCCTGAAAATATCATCATAAGTAGACTCTTCGTGGATGTACCTTTTCAAGTTGTATGTTGTATTGAGCCAAATGATTCTCTACAACTTTATGTGGATCCTGTCTTTTGAATTCGATGTCAACTAATTTGACATCCTCCAGGGCTTCAACCTTGACTTTGGTATGACCAAAATCTAACAATGTAAAGATACCAACCTGAATGGGGAAAGTTGGCCATACCTTTTTCTGAGTTGCTTTCAATTCCTTGGTGATACCTCCTGCTACTGTTTGGTATGCCACTTCTCTGCACACCAGCCTGTCAAGTAAAAATTGTGGAAGGGAATGAGAAGGAAAGGAGAAATCGAACACTCTAATGTAGGAGAAGTTCTCCTCAATATACCAGTCTACAAATGTGCGTAAGTTTTCCATAATCTTATGTGAAATCCTGGGTGACGAGTGACCATAGATAGTTGTAAGAATCGGTACCACTATGTTTTGACAGATTTTGTAAAAGAGATATTTAGCATTTTCTTCCCATAGTTTGGAGTGGTAGAAATGTATAGGCTCAAAACTAGTCGGGGTCCAACTCCAGTTCATCAGGGCGAATGGGGTCATAAAACAAATATCATCCATGAGATATGTAGACATTTAAAAAGGAGCAGGTTTCCCTTTTTATTTCAATGATTGATACTAAGTGATTTCCTTAGCCAGGTTATTAGACAACATTTTAGCCCAATTGAAAGTATATCCCTCATCTACTTCATTCATTATAGCCACCCACTCAACTGATAAATGTGCACGGTTATTTTTCCCAAATAAATGACAAAGAATCATGGCTATATATAAGATATGAGTATCTAAGGATGTCGTGGAATACATACCATGAGCGTTGGTCTTGAATTTTTCCAGATGTCCCCACCAAGACTTGATTATATCATGACCACTCCTGCCATATTGAATGCATTATTTTTTTTCAAATTCCAAGAGAAATGTTGTATTGTAAGTATATTTGGGTGTAGCATAAAGTTTATATATTACTTGTAAGTTGTCCAGTCGAAAAGAGCCGACATAGGTCTTCTGATGGTTGATAATGCTTCCAGTTTAAATGTCGACGTGCTCCAAAGACCAACTTATCATATCATTGTAGGGTAAAATCTTGGGTTGCGCAACAATCTTATGCAACTCTGACTGTGCTACCAATCTGAGCTTGGTTGAGAAGGACTCGTCATATTCCTCGACAAAATCATCTGGACAGTTAATAATATCATGCTCTAAGATATCATAAACATGCTTCAAGGACTTAATGGTATATGTGATTCACGGAGTCGTGTCTGATAGAATGTCTGTGTTTGGATTAGAATCATTAGCTAATGCATCTTGCTTCTTCCTAGCTTTGTGTGGTGCCATATTCCTATGGAAAATGAAATTATCCTTCATGAAACAAGAGAAGTCTGTAATCTCTATACTGCAAGGAAAAATTCTAATTGCAAATGGTAAAATGACTTGAAATTGAAAATGTTTTATTCATAAATTCTAGCAATCTCCGTGTTGATTTACTGACAAAGAAGTTATTAAACATCTAATGGAATTTATTACCTGGTGATTCAAAGTATTTATTTAAAATTTTAACTTTATCCAATCATAAATGACATTAATACTTCGACGGTTCGGTGTTCAGAGGTTTTGAATGAGACAAGGCAAGAATTTCCTAAAGGCCGAATTCCCAGAGAATTTAATCTCTAATTAATCAATTTTATGTTTTAATTAATCATGCTTTTAAACGTGGTATTAGCCTTAAGTATTTCAAAAGTTTAGTATTCATGGATTTTGAATGAAGATGATAGAAATCCTTTAAAGGCCGAATTCCTGAAGTAAATGTTCAAACCGTTATATGAATTTTGGTACTTCGTAACTCTGGAACTTCGGAGCTCCGAGAATTCATTTGTTTTAAAAGTGTGGTTCGTACTTCAGTGATTCGACATTCGAGATTTTTGGATGTAGCATAAGAGAAATCTCTCGAAGCCCGAAATTGCGAAGTTATTAATTAACACTTAATCATGATTAATTAAAGTTATTAAATGTTTTATTAATTCTTTAAAACACTTTTTACTTGTTTGTAATATTCATTACTTCAGTGCTTTGACACTTTGATGGTTTGTGAACCCAATCTTTGTTTAAACTCCCGAAGTGACGTGGTAGAGGTGACGTCACTCTTGGTGATGTGTCAAAAAAGGAGGAGTGACACGTGTCACTTGAAATCGAGCGAATAATCTGACACAAATGTTAAAAATAAGTGCCACGTGTCACTTGAAATCGAGTGAATAATCTGACACAAATGTTAAAAATAAGTGCCACGTGTCAGTCCCATAAAATATTAGAAGAAACGTGTCTTATTACTCATCTGTAATTCCTTTTAGAAATTGTCACGAGGAAAAATCTTTGACAATTCGTAGATTCGAGGTTTTTGTGTTTTAGATTTCTTGAAACTCCCGAAGCACGAAGCTCCGAAGTGTCCGTTAAAGATTTTCTTTTAAACTTCGAGCGAGTTTTATACTTCGGAGATCACAAGAACCGTTTGATCAAATAGTAAAACTCATCGACGAGCGTTATTGTAAGCACTTTATTTATATATAAAGACCAATGGATTTTTGAATTAAAATGAAATTTCCTAAGTTTATTTCTTTTTAGTGAAATTTTATTTCTAAGAGGTAAAAAAAAAAGAAAAAAAGTTGAAAATTATAAGTGTTCTAACACTTCCCACTAGCCCGGTCCTGAAGTAGTAGTAAGTCTTGCTCCATGAGGTAATGAGTCTCGGTATCATGGTATGTGTCACTCTAATTTTTGAAGCACTTGAATATGTTGCATTTTAATTCTTCTTCAGTTCATGACGTTTGCTTGGAAATTATGCTCTTTGCCTTGTTCATACCTGGAAGGGTGACATGGTGCCCTAGTAAGTTGATATCCCTTTAGTATGGGTTGCCACTGGGTGGGTCTATGAAATTTCATCGTCCATTCACTCCATACTTACCATTTTTCATATTTATTCCTCTCATCTCCCCATACCTTTGTTTGGGCATTGGGATTGGCAATGCTAGGAAGGGTTGTACCTTCCCTTGTGGGAAGAAGGGGCTAAAGGCCTAGAGGATAAAAGTAGCTGGAAAGAGTTAAAATCCAATGTTGAAACATTTGAGATGATTTACCCAGGGATTCCTGAGAAACCAGTAAAGATGTTCTCAAAAAGAAAAGGGAACCCATAAGATACATAAACACTCAAGGTACTAGTTGGTGGATAGGAGGTCTCACACGAGCCGACCTATTATGACCATGGGAATGTAGTGGTATGAAAATACCACCTATCTGGTAAAAAAACCAGGTTTGTGGATCTTGGTGGCATAGCCAAGAGAAATGAGGTCTCATCACGAGCAAACATTCTCATATCCATGAAATTTTTGTGGATGACACTTTCACCTCTGGTCATCAAGCCAGGACATTGGCCCTAAGATTTTCCCTTGAAGCACAAAAGAAAAAGATCAAAAGAACTAAATATAAGAATAAAAGGAAATGAATGGGCTAGGAAACAATTGAATTTATGACAAGGTGTATCTTTCCCTCTATAAAGGCAACTATTAGTCCTTGATTTTGTAATTATTATTGAAATATTCTTTTCCTTGCCCTATCTTTTCCTAGTATTACTTTACACTCTGTTTTCTTCTTCTGTGGTTTTTAAAGTGTTCTTGCATGATCCTTTTTGAGTGTTTTATAACATGCATGAGTGAGATTTAGATTAGATTTTGACATTTAGAATATTTCCATCAAATCATAAGTCCTTTCCCTCATTTTAAATGTGAAATTTTGCTAAAGGGAAAAGGCGCTACAAGAATAACGCTATTCTTGTAGCGTCGGGAGTAATCATTATTTTATATGCGTCAACTTTAGAAGATCGTGTGAGAGAATGCCTGAGATATTTTCCTAGAAGTCAACATCATTTATGATTAAGATCAGGTCGTGTGTTCAGTTTTGATACTCATTAGAAGAGATTGAGTTGTACTCATCCATTCTAATATCAAATCACAGGTTTGTTGGTTTCATATTATGATTGCTAATAGATGAAATCTGAGCCTTTCATCGTATTCTTGTATTAGTTATACGAGCTTTGCAGGTGGTAAATCTCTTCTACAATGTTCCTATTTCCATAGGATCTAAAGTGTTGTTGATAGAAACCCTAACAATTCTCTGACCTTCAGTGATTGTAATCTGTATCATGGCACCTAATAAAAGTGGGAAAATTACTCGATTAGAACCAAAGGGTGCATAATTTATTGAGGCTTACCCAGGAATTTCGCAAAAGTTCAGAGATGCAGGGTGGTTTAACTTATGTTCAACACTCCAGGGTTATCATGAACGAATTTATTTGATGTTTGCATAGAACTTCGATGGGTTTGCAATAATGGTGGGTAAAATTCCGATACATGTAATATAACATAAAATCGAGAATGCATGCAGGTTATCTGTGTATGGAGAGAGATGGTGGAAGAAGGAGGAGATGCCTATGGAATTTCTAAATCAGTTTCTGCTTCCAGAATGCCAAGACCCTAAATGGACTCAGGGTATCCCATAGAGCTGGATGAAAAAAGAGTGGCAAACTGCTTTAATGGTTATTCGCAGGTAAATTACATGTGAAGGGAGATTTTCCCTTATCCATCTTTATCACATTAGGTTGTTGATGCATTTGAATGGTGATATCCCTTTGTGTTTTCCTTTCTTTTTATTAAAAATCCCATCAAAAATGTCTAAAAGGATACAATCTCACCCTGCAACTGCTAACTAAAGTCTTTTTCACCAAAGACTGATCAAAACCCTAGTCATGTACGCTTTGGGAGAAGTTCAGAGCCCTTGGACTGGTTAATTGAATCTATTGAACTTGAAGAACATAAACCTAAGCATAAAACTTCTCCTAAACAAAAATCTAAAAAAGAAAAGAAGGTTTCTAAAACCCTTGATGTTACAGTGAAAGAGAGTTTCCATGTAGCTAGAGTAAATCGATCCAACAAAATAAATTTGTTGTTACAACAGGAAATAGAGGATTCGAATAAAGTTGGCCCTGTAGCCAAGATCATTATAACACAAAAAAGAAACAAAAAACGCAGGTAGAAGTGGATTTTCAACCTCAGGATGAGTTTCTTATTCCAAAAGATGATCCCGAGGACTGCAAAGAAATACATATCATAGGATCAAAAAAGCAGAATCTTAGACAAACCATGCAGAAACAAGAGGAACTTGTTGCAAATGATAAAGATAAGAAAATGATCAAGGCAAGGAGAAATAAACCAGTGGTGAATTATCCTAGCAGATTTAAAACCAGGGAAACAAATAAATTGAGATTGAATTCAAAGGCCCTATTCAATCCTTCTATTAAGAAATAAATTTTGATTGTCATTGATGATGACACAGTGGAAATTACAGAGGAGGAAAAGGGATAGTCACCTATAAATTATTCATACAAGTGGAAAAATGTTAAAGTATAATCTAAAGAGGAATGCTATGATGATGATACTATGGATAAATAGAGAAAAGATGAGAAGGGTAAGCAAGTAGAAGAGCACCCAATGAGACATGTAACTAGAGCATAAAAAAATCTTAGTTTGAACACTAAATCTTTACCCAAGCCTTCTATAAATAAGATCCATTCAATAGATCTTGAAGACAATGCAGTGGATGCTGAGAACAAACCAGAATTCGATTATTTTCTAGAGATAGAGGAGCTGCAAGATTTTCCAGAGATGAAAATGTCAAAAAGTGTTGAAGTTGAAGAGATTGTTGGTGGTTCATCTTCAAAATATCATAAGCATAAATTCAAAATAAAAAAGCCTAGGTTTTCTATTGATCTGAATTGACCTGCTCCAGTTGAAGAACATCCAGAATTCAGAATGGAAATGACAGATAAAAAAGAGAGGGTGAGAGAATTTCAAACCATAATCATGCAGTTGAAGCAAGATAAGTGTATGATAGAACAATGGAATTCTAAGCAACAAGAAAAGTTGCAGAAGCTCAAAAAGAAGAAGAAAGATCAACAAGCCTTGTTCAAAGAGGTAAGGGAGGAAAACATCAAATTGTATTGGCATAATGTAGTTTTGAAAATTACGTTGAACAGAGGAAGACTAAAGGTTCTTCCACTATCATACAATGAAGGTTTCAAAGAGGCATCCTACAATATTTTACTTTTTGATGAATACAGCAATACATATGCTAAGATTTTGAAAATTTTATTATAAGCTACACAGTGACAAGGTATTTATGATAAACAATGTTTTTTCTCATCACAAACAAGAGTTTGTATTCTTTAGGTGGACCATCTCAGCATCATATTCACTCCTTACTTTGTGAGATCTGAATGTCTCATAAAATCATAAACTAGTCTATATTCGAGAATGATTATCTAAAGACTAGTTTATAGAGATTTGGATTATTTGAATGAGTAGATATCTCCTAAATGTTAGCCAGAAGATAGGATCTTATCTAAACTATAATCTAAAAAATAGGATCTCCATAAACTAATTGTGGTTTTTAAAAAGAGATCCGATTGACAGAATTAAGCGTTGATTTGGTTGGGAGCCATTGGCCATTTTTGAGCAGATATTGTAAGACAAAGAACTATTTCATTTTAATACTAAATGGAAAAGTCTATGTGATGGTTAGATTTATATTATTTTCTATATTTCTATCTTTTTCTTGCTTGAATTCATGTTATTTTTTTGCTAAGCATATGATGTATCTTGGTTGTGAGTAAGCCAGTGAAGACTTTATTGTTTGCTTGTTCATGATCAGATTTGTTTCCAAGTACTTTTCTCTTGCTTCTTAAATTATATTTGGGATCAAGAGTTTCATATGTAAGTAGACAAATTGAAAGGTTACATAATTATTTATCTTTCATATTACGTTTTCCATTGGATTATTAGAAGGAGATCCACGTTGAGAACGACATCCACAACATAGTCTGAAACATCTGTCTCGATTTCAAAGGGATGTTGCAGGTCTGGTAGTGAAAGTATTGGGGCTGAGCACAAGCTCTACTTCAAATCATTGAATGCTTATTGTTGGGACCGACCCCACGCAAATTTCTCCTTACCACCATCCTTGTTTATTTGGCTGAGGGCCCATGCAATATGGGAGAATCCCAACACGAACCTGCGATAGAAATTGGCAAGGACCAAGAAGCTCTGAAGCTCAGTGAGTGTTGTTGGGGCTGGACAGTCATGGATGACTTGGATCTTGGCTGGATCCACATGTACGCCATGCTGATCAATGATGTAGCTCAGGTAATGGACCCTGTCCATGCCGAAGGAGCATTTTTCCAAGTTGGCGTATAGCTTATGTTGCTGCAGGGTGTGTAGAACCTGCTGAATATGCTACAAATGTTCGGCCCAAGTCTTGCTGTAAATTAGAATGTCATCTAGACACACCACTACAAAAGTATTGGTGAATGGTCGCAGGATATCTTCCATCATCCTCATGAAAGTGGCTGGAGCATTTGTCAAACCAAAAGACATGACCAACCATTCAAAAAGGTCTTCCTTTGACTTGAAGGCGGTATTCCATACATCTGTCTGTTCTATCGGGACCTGGTGGTAGCCAGACTTCAGATCAATCTTACTGAAGTATTTGGCCCCCGTGAGTTGATCAAGGAGGTCGTCGATTCGGGGAATCAGGTACCTGTTTCTGACTGTGATTTTATTCAGAGCCCAATAATCAATACAAAGTTGCCAGGTTCCATCTTTCTTCTGTACCAGCACGATTGGGCTCTCGCAAGGTGATGAGATGGGATGGATGTGCCCCTTGTGGAGTAGTTCTTGGATCTATCCCTTGATCTCCTCATTCTCTGACAAAGAGCGACAATAGACTGACCCATTGGGAAGCAGTGTGCCAGGGGTCAGATCGATGGGGTGCTTGACCTTGTAGTGCAGAGGTACCCCTGTAGGTGAGGAGAAGATATCCAAATATTCTTCCACGACCTTATCTACTTGCTTCTGCTGTGTGGAGAGGTCAACTATAGAGACCCTGGATGTGGTTGTGATCTTTCGCTTATTCTGAGAGCGAATCACGAAGAAGACAAACTTCCCCATCAGAGAGATGACCTTCTTTCATTGCTTAGTAGAGATAAAGGAAATAGCACTAGGTGGGACTGCCTCGGGTATCCTGTACAATTTCTTGTTCAAAGTAATAATAAGACTACAAGGCCTAGACTCATATACAACATGAAGTTTCCATAAATAAGGTTGGCCCAAAATAACATCACAAACTTCGAGAGGAGAAACATCACATAATACCTCGTCTTTGAAGGGCTTGTTGTCGTACGACAGTCGACACTGTTGGATGACACAGAGATCGCTTCCTTGGTGGAGCCATCCAATGGTGTAGGGTTGTGGGTGCAACGTTGTTGGCAGGGAGAGCCACTTGATGACCTCTACTGAGATGAGGTTCTTATGGATACCGCTATCAACGATGAAGTGCAGCGGGGTGCCTTTTACCCACATATGTGAATGGAAGAGGTGCTCTCCTTCTTCTAGTTGGTCTGGTTCACCAGGCTGGAGCTTGGTGGTAGAAATGGTGGCACTGGGTTTCGCGTCAATGATCCATCTTCCCCTTTTTGGTTCTATCTCAGAGTCAAAATCTGCATCTGATTTAGAGGCTTTCACTTTAGCCACCAATGACTGCTTTGAGCAGTAGTCAACAGTGTTATGCCAAGGGCTCTTATGGAAGTCGCACCACTTCCCGGTATCTTTCTTTGTCTTTTCGGTGTCCTTCTTTGCTTGTGGCTTGGACTAGTTGTCCTGATACTGTCCATATTTGCTCTGTCCTTTGTTCTCTGGGTTGGGTCCACCCTTTCCCGACTTTTTTTGTGAGGGGTTCCCAGGCCCAAATTCCCGTGTATTTTGTTTGAGTTTATGCTCAATTTTGACGGCATATTGGTAGGCCATGCCCAAGGATGAGATGTCCATAAATTCCATTTCAGTCTAGATGTATATATGCAGAGCACTGTGATACTTGAGCACTATATGTCGCTTCAAATATTTGATACCCAGCTTGGTGCGCAAGGTATGGAAGATATTTGTGAAATCTGGCACTGCTTGGTCTCTTTCTTGCCACAGTGTGGTCCATTTGGTATACAGGTCGTTATAACTTCCGACATGGTAGTATTGTTCCTGTTATCCCCGATATCTAGGGATAACTAGGAGATCATGTCTCGAGGCCCACATGGTCCTAGACATGGAGTACCGAGAGAAGGAGCAGCTTGAGCATGGCCCTGGAGGGCCCATCTTTCTTCTTCTCAGCCAGACTTGTCCTGTCAGCAGTACCAGCTTCCATCACCATCGGCCTGGTTTGCATCAGAGAGGGCTCTTGCTCCATGAGGTAATTGGTCCGAGGTATCATGGTATGTGTCATATTTGATCGTTATAACCTTCTTATATATGCATTAGGTTCCTTTCATTTC
>JZKD02S0444332.1:83670-99510 GCA_000966675.3 Picea glauca | reverse complement strand
TGCTTGGATGTTTGCAGGTTTCCGATTAGATGTGCTCTTGGTTCTTGACACACACATGCAACTTACAAAGTCTATCGACTGTCACTGGTTCCAATCTCAGACTTTGGGGGGCATTTTGTTATCCATGATTTTGGTCGTCGTGATGATGGATTGATTATAGTGTAATCAAGCTCTTCATTAGAACTTTCTCCAGAGAAAAAGTTACCTTTGTCTCTTTCCAAAAATCACAGTTTTGAGGAAGGTTCGTAGGCTACCAATACATTTGCCTGCGAGAATGCATGATTCTTGCAGGCTGCCTTAATCCAGGGTGCGAGAAGTTCGCACTGTGTATAATTGATAGGGTGCGAACATATTCTAAAGAAAGGAAAAAGATAAATTCTCGAATCTTCTAGAAGGGAATCTTCTAGAAGGATGAGATGGCATTCGAATGGTTATCTAAGTACTGGCTTTCCTGATATTTTGGGATCATTCCTATCCTAGTAACTAATCCACTCTCTTTTATAAATTGATGGGATTCTCATGGAAAAGTTTAGCAGCAAACTAGCAAGAGATTTATTGGAGAATTAGTGTAAGATTGTATGAAGGACTGATGCTACAACAGCTAGAGACACCAACAAGGTTATCAAAAGTGGTTGATCTTCTTCATGCATGAGCAAGTGTGTGTGTCAGAGCTAGGATCCATCGAAATGAGGTTTGCAACATCAAGGATCAGGTTGTAAGTCTTACTTTCTATCAATTTAATACAGTAATATGTCCCTTTCCCATAAAGCTAATGTCACTTTATTACATAACTCCTTGATCATATTTATAGATTAGCTATTGAATATATTGAGTTGTCTTCACTTCGATTGGTTTGTACTGTTGTGATATTGACGGCACAAGAGCATTGGAGTGAAACTAGACAACAGAGATCCAAGGAAGCGATCACAAGGTATGTTCATGATTCTTTCCTCTTAGTCCATTCACTAGTCTAAATCTAGGGAAAGAGTATTATTCTGTCCTGCTTTGTTCTAGATCCAGGTGGATCTAGGGAGATTGGTTTGTGTCCGCACTTACGGATTTAATCCTAAAACAAAGATCCTTATAAGGATCATTAAAAAATTTCTCACAGAGAATAAGAGATCACAGGATTCAAAATCGAAATTTTCCTTATGGGTTGATCGAATAAGTATTAAGAAATCCATTGGAACTTCACCCTTTCAAATGGTTTATGGAACAAAGGATGTATTTCCAACTCAAATCAGATTACCTTATGAAATTTCTGCAAGAAGAGTTAGAAGAGCTCAATGATATTAAAAGAAGGATTTTCTAGATCATAGAAGTTCAACAGATTAGAGAAAAGTTGCATCAAGACGCTATCATTTATCAGAACAAGGTTAAGGCAACTTTTGATAAGAAGACTAAAAAATATATTTTTCAGGAAGGAGATCTTGTGTTGATGTGGGATGCTAGAAGAGAGGACAAGTCTAAACATGGTAAGTTTGAAAATTTATTGTATGGTCCTTTTAGAATAGCTAAGGTCATGAATAATAATACTTTCCTCTTACATAATTTGGATAATAGTGAAATATTGGGAGGCCCAGTGAATGGGCAGTTTCTAAAACCCTACTTCTTATAAAACAACCAAAGATTTTCATTTCGTACAGTATGGTTTCCTTTTATTTTGGTTTGATTAGTTGATTTTTTTAAATAAGACTCCATAAGCCCAATGGAAAGACTACATTGCAGTTTTGTGGTTTTCATTTTGGATTACAAATAAAGGGATGGTAGAACAGGGAAATAAATTACAGTGAAAGTTTTATGATGATCAAGGAGATAAATACATTGGTCAACAGGTTCTTAAAGTTTCACCATGAAACGTTATCCCCAGAAGGAGCCAGTGTTAGTCCTTGATTTTGCAATGATTGTTGAAGGATTCTTTTCCATGCCCTATCTTTTCCTAGTATTACTTTACACTTTGTTTTCTTCTTCTCCAGTTTTTAAAGTGTGCTTGCATTATCCTTTTTGAGTGTTTTATAACATGCATTAGTGAGATTAAGATTAGATTTTGACATTTAGAATATTTCCATCAAATCATAATTTCTTTCCCTCATTTTAAATTTGAAAATTTCTTAAAGGGAAAAGGCGCTAGAAGAATAGTGCTATTCTTGTAGCGCCATGAGTAATCATTATTTTATATGTGCCAACTTCAGAATATTGTGTCAAAGAATGCCCGAGATCTTTTCCTAGAAGCCAACATCATTTATGATTAAGATCAGGTCATGTGTTCAGTTTTGATACTCATTCGAAGAGATTGAGTTGTAATCATCCATTCCAATATCAAATCACAGGTTTGTTGGTTTCATATTATGATTGCTAATAGATGACATCCGAGCCTTTCTTCGTATTTGTGTATTAGTTATACGATATTTGCAGGTAGTAAATCTCTTCTGCAGTGTTCCTATTTCCGTAGGTTCTAAAGTAATGTTGATAGAACCCCTAACCATTCTCTGAACTTCATTGATTGTAATATGTATCATGGCACCTAAGAAAAGCGGGAAAATTACTCGATTAGAGCCAGAGGGTGCAAAATTTCTCAAGGATTACCCAAAAAGTTTGCAAAATTTCAGAGATGCAGGGTGGTTTAACTTCTATTCAACACTCTAGGGTTATCATGAACAAATTTATTTGATGTTTTCACAAAATTTTGATGGGTTTGCAACAGTGTTGGTAAAGTTATGATACATGTAACTGAATATTCAATCATAAATGCATGTAGGTTATCTATGTATGGAGAGAGATGGTGGAAAAAGGAGGAGATGACTATGGAATTTGTATATCAGTTTCTGCTTCCAGAACGCCAAGACCCTAACTAGAGTTAGGGTATCCCACAGAGATGGATCAAAAAAAAATCTTATCACATTAGGCTGTTGATGCATTTGAATGGCGATATCCCTTTGTGTTTTCCTTTATTTTTATTAAAAAGCCTGTCAAAAATATCTAAAAGGATACAATCTCACCCTGCAACTTTTAGTAAAAGTTTTTTTCACCAAAGACTGATCAAAACCCTAGTCATGTATGCTTTGGGAGAAGTCCAATGCCATTAGGACTGGTTAATTGAATCTCTTAAACTTGAAGAACAGAAACCTAAGAATAAAACTTCTCCTAAAAATAAATCTAAAAAAGAAAAGAAGGTTTCTAATACCCATGTTGTTATACTGAAAGAGAGTTCCCTTGTAGCCAGAGTAACTTGATCCAGTAGAAGAAATTTGTTGTTACGGCCGAAAACAGAGGATTCGAATAAAGTTGGTCATGTAGCCAAGATCACTAGAACACAAAAAAAGAAACAAAAAACATAGGTAGAAGTGGATTTTCAACCCCAAGATGAGTTGCTTATTCCAAAGGAGGAGCCTGAGGACTGCAAATATATCCATATCAGAGGATCAAAAAGTAGAATCTTAGACAAACCATGCAGAAACAAGAGGAACCTATTGCGGATGATAAAGATAATAAATTAAGCAAGGAAAGGAGAAATAAACCAATGGTGAATTATCCTAGCATATCTAAAACCAGGTCAAAAAAAAAACTGAGATTGAATTCAATCCTTATATTAAGAAAGAAAATGTGATTGTCATTGACGATGACACAGTGGAAAGTACAGAGGATGAAAAGGGACAGTCACCTGTAAATTCTTCATACAAGTGGAAAAAGGTTAAAGTAGAACCTAAAGAGGAATGTTATGATGATGATATTGTGGAGAAATAGAGAAAATATGAGAAGGGTAAACATGTAGCAGAGCACCCAATGAGACATGTAACTAGAGCATAAAAAAATCTTAGTTTGAACACTAAATATTTACTCAAGCCTTCTCTGAAGAAGAGTCATTCAACAGATCTTGAAGACAATCTAGTGTATGTTGAGAACAAACCAAAATTTGATTATTTTCTAGAGATAGAGGAGCTGCAAGATTTTTCAGAGATGAAAATGTCAAAAAGTGTTGAAGTTGAAGAGATTGTTGGTGGTTCATCTTAAAAATATCATAAGCATGAATTCAAAATAAAAAAATACCAAGTTTTATATTGATCTGAATCGACCTTCTCTAGTTGAAGGACATCAAGAATTCAGAATGGAAATGAGAGAAGAAAAAGACAGGGTGAGAGAATTGCAAACCATAATCATGAAGTTGAAGCAAGAGAAGTGTATGATAGAAAAGTGGAATGCTAAGCAGCAAAAAAAGTTGTAGAATCTCAAAAATAAGAAGAAAGATCAACATGCCCTACTCAAAGAGGTAAGGGAGGAAAACATCAAATTGTATTGGCATAATATAGTTTTCAAAACTAAGCTAAAAAAAAGGAAGACTAAAGGTTCAGCCACTATCATAAAGTGAAGGTTTCAAAGAGGCATCCTACAATTTTTGAATTTTTGATGAATGCAACAATACCTATGCTAAGATTTTGAAAATTTTATTATAAGCTACATAGTGACAGGGTATTTCCGATAGGTAAAGTTTTTGCTCATCACAAACAAGAGTTTCTATTTTTCAGGTGGACCAGCTCAACATCATATTCACTCCTCACTTTGTGAGATCTGAATGTCTCATAAAATCATAAAATAGTCTATATTCGAGATTGATTATCTAAAGACTAGGTTATAGAGATTTGGATTATCTGTATGAGGATATATCTCCTAAATTAGCCAGAAGATAGGATATTATCTAAACTATAATCTAAAAAGTAGGATCTCCATAAACTAATTGTGGTGTTTAAAAAGAGATATGATTGACAGAATTAAGGGTTGATTTGGTTGGGAACCATTGGCCATTTTTTAGCAGATATTGTAAGACAAAGAACTATTTCATTTTGATACTAAATGGAAAAGGCTATTTGATGGTTAGATTTCTATTCTTGTCTATATTTCTATCTTTTTCTTACTTGAATGCATGTTAATATGTTGTATCTTGGTTGTGAGTAAGCCAGTGAAGACTTTACTGTTTTCTTGTTCATGATGAGATTTGTTTTCAAGTACTTTTATCTTACTTCTTAAATGATATTTTGGATCAAGAGTTTCATATGCAAGTAGAAAAATTGAAATATTACATACTTATTTATCTTTCATATTACTTTTTCCATCTAATTATTGGATTGACTACCATTTACTAAGTCAGTGAGATGTGATTTGATCTTACTTATTTGAGATTGATACTTTGGAGTTGTCCTTGACCCAACCTTCAAACCATTACAAAAAATCATTAAAAACCTTATTCATAAAACCATTGCAATAACTTGATGATGGCCTAGCTTGCCCTCTCACAGTCAAGTGCAAATTTAGGTAAGACTTACATTTCCCTGTTATTACTACACCTTATGCCCAAATACTTACCCAATTCCACCTCATACACTTACATGACTTGAAATGGCTCCCAACTGGGAAACACCCCAAACTTAAGGGAGGTTAGCCCAATAGCACACCATGTGACCTTCTCCAAAACTAACTTTTCAAATTGCATAACGTCTTTGAGCATTTTTCTAGGTTAAGGGGGGTTTGATGCACATGTTTAGGTAATTTAATTATTGGATGTGATTTATATGTTATGATCCATGTGACTTATGAAACTCTGGAGTGTGTACTTGTTGTTACTGCAGGACCATGCCCGGTGGACAGGTACACATGAGGGAATGATTAGCGTGGACCTTCATGGGGGATTAAATCCCACAAATGGATGTTGTAACCATAGCCAGGGGCAAGAAGACATTGAATATTTGCACCAGGAAGTAAGAAGGATGTTGCCTTTGGAGGCACCCTAGCAGACCTATACCTAAGGGGGATCATGCTCTTCTGCATGGAAATTGTCCCTTGAAGGCCCGAGACGTCACCATTATGGACCTAGACATCATCCATAGGTAGGGTTTTACTTTTGGAGGCAATCATGAGCTTAATGGCACATGTGGGCTTCATTTCGGGCCTTTGGAGGCCAAGATCCCTACCTTTAGGGATCAATGTTCCACCTTAGGGCCTCAAAATCACCCTATAAGGGATTGACGTCACCCTTGGAGGTGTCTTTAGATGATAATTAATTTTAGTTGTGTCAAATTTGAATTTATTTGTAAATTGGCCAGGTTGGCCTTGATTTTGACCTAAAATTAATTAAGGGTCAAAGTTTTGTATAAATAGAGATAAAGTACTATCATTTTGAAATAAAAATCCTCACACAAGAGGAAGAGTACTAAAATTTTGATGCATACCTCTCTTGGAGTCTTCTACTTGCAACTTGGATCAATTTTGGTGAAGTCATTTGGTAATCTAGTGTTTTCATGCATGATTATTCTTGGTGAAGTAAGTAAATATGCTCTTTGTCATTACTTTTGAATGGTTATGGTACATTTTCTTGCTCATAATAAATATTATGAAATTGCATGCTTGATAAACTCTAGAAGTGAGGAACTTAAGTTACTAATTCTTCACTTTGTTTTTTCTAGACTTTTCCTAATTGATTTATATTATCAAGCCTATAAATCCCTAAAGTGCTAACTCTTTAGAGGTCTTGATTAGTTGCGGTTGCATCTAAATATTTCTTTCAATTATCTAAGAAGGGGGGAAACTGCTAGGGCCTAGAAGTACCTACTCTCTAGTAGCTCACCTCCCCTAAGATTGAATCCTAAGAAGACTTAAGTCACTACTCTTATAGGATTCATATTTTACTTGGATAAACATAATCATTTTGTTTCTTACTCCAAATGAATGTGGCTGAACTTTTGACTCCATAACCCTTGTAAGGCACTAGTCCTTACACTCCTTTTGTTGAGAGATCAAACCAACACTCAAACCTTGAACCTTTAAGCTTTTACTAACTATTTCTAAGCCTAGTTTATCCCCAATAACTAACTTGTTGTTGTTATAAATGACTGCTACAACCATCTAAATGCAACAAATTTTATGCATAATTGACTTTGAATTCTAGCTAAACACTTCTAAATTTGCTTGTGACATTTTATTATCATTTTGCTTAGTAAATGTTATATTTCCATTGTCTTTTAAAGAAATTTTGAGGCATATTTCTTGCAGTTGTTATAAAATACTTATTGTTGTTGTAAACTTTCATTTTGTTGCATTTTTATATCAGCTAGTATACATTTCAACGGTTTATTGTCTTATTGAAGCACTAATATCATTTTGTACTTGAAACTGCCATATTTTCTTGTTGTCCTATTCTAGGAAGGTACACTTCATCCATTACATTTGCTTCATCTCTTAACACATAAACACAATAAAACATTTTCACTTCAGTGACTAGTGAGAGGGGGGTTATCTTTGCATCCTTTCCCTTTAGGTCACTAGGGACGTCTCCCTTGGCGTAATCCTAACATACTCCTAAAAAAAAGGGGGTTTCATATTAAGGTGACAATGATAGGTCACCCCCTTGTTACGCCAATCTTGTTTCACTTTCCTTGGGGTTTGGTCAATTACATATTGCATGATAACAAGCAACAATTTTCGATACATTTTGACGTTCATCCGCAAGAACTAAATCATTTTTTTCCACATCAAAATTTCTATGGTATCCATGTCCCTCCTCATGTGTCTATACATCCAGAACCACCTGCCAATAATGGTTGGCAATAAATTGTTCATCAACCTGTAGCTCATCACCATGGTTGGCCTACGATGTCATTTCCATTACCCCCTCCTCCACCGCCAATCAAACCAAATTCCAAATTTGATCATGCTTCCTTGCCAGTAAATTCCTCTCATGCAAGAAAAAGGATAAAAACTGATGTTCCCAAGCCATTTTGACTATTTATGAGTGATCCAGAATTGGATCCAGAAGCTTGATGGGGCTCAGAAAGGCCTAAAAATACAAATTTCTCATAATGGCTTCAAAATAGATGTGTGCGTAGGCCTTATCGATATGAACCCAACACAACTAAAACGGGCTCAAATGGATGTCGTATTCTCCAGATATGGCGATCTGTTCATTTTTCCAAATAGGCAAAAAAATGATGAATGTACAATCTCTACAGTCCGTACAATCGCACGTGGAAGTTGATTGTATAGGTCGTACGGTCATACAACTAATGTGGCAGGCACAATTGGCAATGATGTGGAAAGCACAATTGGCGATGATGTGGCAGGGTCCTTACAGCTTACCATACAGTGACTGGGCATATAGACTGACATGTTGCAGGGTGACTAGGCATACAGATGCTGATGTGGATAGGACATGTGGACCAATCTGGGGGTGACACATGTCACCATTGTAAGGGTGACACATGGCATGTCCATACAACTTACATGGCAGGTACGAACACATGGTGGGTGTGTTGACGTGGCAGTGGTGGTTGACATGGTCACTTGGCATTTATTGGGTGCTTGACACATGGCAGATTAGTGGCAAACAATGTGGTGCCACGTGGCCTAGGCATGGGTTGCCACATGGCACCCATACATTGGTTGTTTGTATGGGTAAATTTTTTTTTGGGTTCACCGAGTTCAAACCCGTGACCTATTGGGGTGCCAAGGTTTCACGTAGGTTGGACTACCAGCCCGCCTACTGGTGGTTCTTAACACCATAACGGTGCCACTTATATATAAAGTGAGTGGTGTTGACGGATGGGTGGAGAAAGGGATGGAGCCTAGCCACAACCCATGGTTCAATCGATTAACATATGTCCCACGATTCTAGCCCACGGTTACAGCTCGATCAAAAAACATCCATACACATATGCATGAGTGTTATGTGTTGGCGCGGGGATGTGGATCAAGTTCGTGGATCTGGGTACCTGCCACCATGAGACCTGGGGTCAACCAAAAATAGGGTCGATCAGCGGGGGGGGCTTATCCCGTCTGATCAGGCCCAATTCCTATTATCACACAAACTTGTCAGAGTCCCGTGGGGTTGCGGTTTCTACCTAAGTCTGTGTTTTTCCTTCTCTCTCTCCTTTCACAGACCAATTCTTAAGTTTTTTCCCCTTCGGCTTGTAAAATTGTTTTTGTTTGCCCCCCTCTATGTTTAAAGTGACACGTGTTATTGCATTAAGTTGTCAAGGGCCGCAGGTCGCAACCATGAGCACAAAGAAACTCTTAGAGTGGTCTAATATGGACTCAAATCAAGCGAGCAAGTTCAGTTTTCAGCGGAGGATATTCCATTCAAAGTTCAGATTAGCGGCTCATGGGATTTCGGGAGTCCAAAATTGCGTGAAGTATAGCGCCAGAGAAAAAGTGCCCGAAATCCTAAAGTGCCTGAAGTCCCAAAGTGGTCGAAGTCCCGAAAAGGATCTTGACCGTTCGATTCTAGAGGCCACGCATCGTCAAATCCTTAACTCTAGAGGATTTTCTTGGGGCAAATAAAGTTTTAAGTTTGAAAATTCCGAAGCCCGAATCGCGAAGCAGATCTTGGTTGTCGATTCAAAAAGGGAAGATCTGATCCATTGATATGAAGAGGGATAATTTGAGCCGATGATCGTAAATCCTTATCCAAGATCACAAGATCGATGACCACAGTCCATTATGGGGACGCAACATGCTCGGGCGATAATTTTCTTGAGTGGTCCTGCAATTGAAACCGTGGTTTGGAAAAAGTAATACATGGAAAAAGGTGGTGGATTGGGGCTCAAAAGTGGTGTTAACCCAAACCACCTTTGAGCGGCCTCACAATCACGCATTTATATGGTGTCCTATCCAAGAGCAGCGTGTGGTCTCCCCCTTGGCATTAAGCCATGTTTCAATCCCGATGCAGGTCGTTAATGAAAGTGAGAGAGGTGGTTGAAAACTTGTCTCACAACATAAATGGAAAACATGCCGAGAGCGGCCCTAAAGGCAGACTGTCAATCCAAAGCTTCCTTATGGACAAATTTTCCTATAAAGCACATAACTTCGCCTGGCTCGCATCTGACATGAGGAGGCTTTCACAATTTGATAGAGAAGGTGTCGAATGAAAACATTAATGCGGTGGTCCGATCACACTCTTCATGGTTGCAACAATTCTGAGTATATGTATGCAGTTTTGATATTTTGTTATGGTCGATGGTTGAGCAGTGCTCTCGTATTGTAAACTTTTGATGAAGCTTCTGGTTCTCTGGTTATGTATTTGGATCTGAGACTTCTTCTTTAATGAAATTCAACTTCTTTTTCATCATATTTTCCTCTGATACTAAAGTGTCCATGATTGAAGGATTCACATGGATTGTTTTGAATGTATTGTAATGTATGTTTGATTGTAGTGTTGTTATTTACGTTCTTTCAGTTTCGTGAAGTTTTGAATCCAAGAGGATCTTGTATTTGAAGTTTTTCCTCCTGAGGCTGCTGGAAGACCTGATGTCTACGACATACCTCCACACTCTCCTCACCAAATTCTTCCCTCTATTCACCCTTACTCCAACTTACTGATTGAAGTTAATTAAGACCTCACCTGTATGTGCATACCAGTCCAGTTTTCTGAGTTAAAACAATATGATCTTGAGTGTGCACCCATTTGACCTCTTTAAAACCAACCTGTGACGTAAAACTCTGATGGGTACTAGGCTTACCTCCAACGCAATCTAGAGGTGACTTCTAGTGCTAACATTTCTGGCGTCGTTTCCAGGGAACAAATTGAAGACATTTCCCTAGGATAGAACGATGAAGAAGATATGATTCTGAAGGTGCATCAGATATCAGTACCATTGAAGATTGAAATTGTGCACCTGGCGAATCCACTGTTTCAGTTGACCCAGAGAGGATTATTTAAGAGAAGGAAATATTTCTCATAATTTTTTTTGTTGTTGTCTCGGATTGAAAATCCTCTGGGAGAACGATAATGACCAGATCTGGTCTTTGATGGTGAACAAAGAGTAGACACTTTTAGGATATACATTCACCTGGAGACTCCATGATTAAAGAACCCAATGGTGACTCCACTGGTTTGAAATGGACCAGATCTTAGCTCAAAGGTTTTCTTTCTGTGATTTTTCAAAAATAGTCGGTTTCCCTAACTCACCACCTAGTAGAGATGAATGGGAAAGTAGCCTTCCTAGTATTCGAGGAAAAGGGTGGGAAGTACCAGCTGAGAATTTGTTGTACTTTCATGAATTTATTCATAGACTTCATATCGTGCATGAAGATATTTAGATTAATCTTTTCAAGTATTCATTATAGGGGATTGCTCATGATTGGTGTCGATCTCTTCCCGTTGCAAGCATCAGCTCTTTGATGAGTTTTCATGCAACTTTCAATTCGTTTTATAAAAATTATTTTCCAGCTGAGTGTCTTTATGAAAACTGATGTGATGAGTTTTCTTTGTTTTATAGAGATTTTGCCTGTCACAAAGATCAATTTTGTGATGAAGTTGTTATTGTGGAAGAAAGCATTTTCCATGAATAACACGAGGTGTTGACTGATATTCATTATGATAGAGATAACATAGAAACGCCTAGCATCATATCAGATGTGTCTGTTGTTTTAAGCATTCAAGAAGATCAACATGTCTCTTCTTAATATCCCAATGTCGAAGAGAAAGTGTATTATGCAGAATATTTTTCTCCTGACTATGAAGCTGAGATAGATGAAAAGATAGCAGCAAAAGCTAGGGAAGGTTCCTCTATGTTTTTTCCTAGTTTTTCAGAGTCGAAGGCAGAGTTTGTTTGCTACTCTTATAAAGGAAATACAGAGGATATTTCTGTCCTGGAAACTGTAAGTGAGAAAATATCACATGGGATTATCCAACCTGCATTTGTCCTTCACCCACCTATATACTCTGAGAACATCGAATGACGGGTGAGCAGCAATGAAGTACATGAGGTAATTTCTTACCAGTCAAGCTTTCCTGATTATAACTTTTGAGACCTTGCGGGGTTATATATGGAACTATGTTTTACAAAAGCATTGGAGCCTACAAAATTGTTCATATTATCATCATTCAGAGGTATTTCCAGTATTCCAATACACGTTTTCCTTATGATGTCATACTTCCCTTACCTTTTATGGATTATTACTTGTAAAATCAAGGACAACAGGAGTTAAATCAAGGACAACAGGAGTGAGAAAACTGATCTGTTTATCCAAAAGATCAGGATGTAATAGTTCTGACTCTACATTCTTCCCCTCTAACATCAATTTGGCAAGCTATTTGAACTCTTGAATATATGCACTTAATGTATGTGGTCCAAACAAAGTGGAAGCGCCCTGTAGGAAAAACAAAAGATGTCACGAGGAAATATAAAAATGCTAGCTATTAGCAACAAATCAAATTCCAGAAGAAAAAGGATATCTGCTACAAATAAGTGGATACCTCATATCGTTGAACTTCATACTCTTCAAACGTCGCGACATACTGAGAATAGGTATTGGTAAGCCCTGCTATTACTATATGAGTGTCATCTCCAAATTCTCCTTTTGCATGTGTAACAAGTACCTCTTTCATAGCTTCCCGAAGATGCCTTCCAGCCATTGTTGTGAACTCTGCAGAGCAGGTGCAATTGATATGAACAGGAATGCCAATTAAAGATATATTGGAAAGAAATAACTCCAATCAAATACATTGTGAGTTATACAAATTATTTCAACAAATCAGCAACATTCAACTACCTATGTCTATGTAGTATCATCTTATTTCAATAATTTTGCAATATAGTATCTAAAATGAAGAAATAGGATGCTGCAGTTTGAACTGYACTACTACATTWCTAAGATGGAAAGAGTGTTGGMGTCAGAAATTCTCATGCTAGGGGMCAAAACATGGATATCCACRTCAATAAATTAGACAACTAGAGCAGTAAAACCATGGTTTTKKGGGCAAAATGCACTTCMTTTAAACTATTAATATTAACAATTACATATATACAGGGCAATTTTACTTAAAAAAGGGRCCACAAGGGTAGCCACTATTAGCATCAGCTGAAATTTTTGAACATGGGGTTGTACAAAAGTTTTAAACTTTGCAGGGACTCCATTGTCTTCTCAATTGTTTCCTTCTCTTCAAGGATTGTCAGGAACGAGGTCATCTGAAAAATGCCCATTGACCAGATACCCAATTTCAGATTCAAGGAGAGGTATTCCTTTAATCAATCATTGCCCCACTGTAAGAGCAAATAGATAGCCTAAGGCTTCAACAACTAGAACATACAGTGTCATCTAGAGTGA
Source organism: Picea glauca (assembly GCA_000966675.3). Lineage (NCBI taxonomy): Eukaryota > Viridiplantae > Streptophyta > Pinopsida > Pinales > Pinaceae > Picea > Picea glauca. The sequence continues at coordinate 86,418 of JZKD02S0444332.1, read as the reverse complement.
AATCCAAGGGGAATCCTTTGATTGAAACAGGCCCACCTCATCTGATTTACATTTGTCAATGGACAAACAAGCAAAGGTTTCCGCAAAAACAATCTGAACAGTGCTTACAAAAAAAGGTCAAAAACTGACGACTTTGAGCATCACCAGAATGAAGAGCCATTCAACTACATCATAAGCCTTTTCAAAATCAATTTTGATGAATAGAACATCAAGGTCTAAACCTCTATCCCACTCCATGCCCTTCCGCATGGCAAGGCAAGGGAATCCAAAGCTTTGTCCAGAATAAATTACCCTTTGATTACACTCATTTGTTCAAAGTGTATAATTTTTTACAAGTGCTTTAACCTAAGAGCCAAATCTTTGGATAAAATTTTGTAAAATACATTTAGCAAGGTAATGGGCATCCAACTAGCGACAAGCTCAAGATCACCACCCTTTAGAATAAAATAAATAGTACATTTGTTGATAGTGGTCCCGTACTAACAACTTCTTTCTAGACTAGTAGTAAGATTAGAACCAACAAAATCCCATGTGATTTTGTAGAATTCTAATTTAAAATGGATCACTATAATTTGTTGTTTAACAAAACAAGGTATTCCAACACAGGACGAATACCTTCAGTAACCACTCACACAACTAGATCAAAGATCAATACACTGATGTTTTTACATTGTTAAAACCCACAAAGAGGGAAATCGTCCATGGCCCCAGCAACGTGACCACTTGAGGCAATATATTCATGCAAAAGAAAAATATTTTACAAGAGAATTTCTCACAATCGATCATTAGCAAATGACCCTCTATGATCTTTAAATAGAGATAATGGACCAATTGGGTGCTAAGCCACGGATCAATGTAGTCGTTAAGATCGAGGAGAATATGATCCGTCGAATCACTCTATGTCTAGAACATATTGTGACCATCGGATTACATAACTACAAATGCATACTAAAGAAACACACTTTTACCTAAAGACACATTAGACCAAGTTGATCTTAACTAACTCCTACGTGTCTAAATATCCTAACATTTGTCATACTTTTTGGTACTTTCTAGGTGAAGAATTAGAATTGTGGACTTATATAGGATTGATCCTAAAATCCACTAAACATGGACAAAATTGAAAACTACATGTTTGGGGCCAAAAAATGCACCTTTTAGGGTAAAAAAAAAGTAGGATGAGCATAGTGGATGGCCTCATGGGGTAGTTCACATCACTATCTTTGAAATGAGATATCATGGACCCAAATTAGAGTTTGTATGAGAGCATTATGCCCTCCAGAGGTTGACTTGTCTACTTGACCACCACATTACTAGATGGATGGCATGTTAACTCGAATTATTCACACATGTGGAGCTACTCAAGTGTGTACTTTTAAGAAGATTCTAGAGGGTCCAAAAACCTAACCCTAATTAAGGATTGGGCCATGCAAAAACCCTAACTCTAATAACTATTATGAGATTTTTAAAAACCTATCTGCCAAGGGAGAAAGGGGTTGTGTACGTATTGTAATGATTCACCATTCCAACACTAAGCAGAGAAAATGAGTGGGATATCATAGAAAAGTAAAAAAGGAAAGCAATCCTATAATAGCCTCTTTCAAGCCAGCATGCCTATCTACTCCATATTGAGTGATTATATTTCTTTGTATTTTGCACTATAAATCTAAGAATAAAAGAGCAAGACACAATGTTTATTTCTTGTTGGGGTTTTCACCCTCAAGGGTTTCTCTGGGGTACATCTTGTGTTCAATGTGTAATGGTGTGCTATTTTTACTACTGTAGTTTGTTTCTACTTTCTCAATTATTTTTCATAAGCAGTATGCTTCTAATATAACATCTTAATTACAAGTAATCATTGCTCTGATCTCAGTTTAAGATACAGATCTAAGTTGGGGTTTTCACCCTCAAGGGTTTCTCTGGGGTACATCTTGTGTTCAATGTGTAATGGTGTGCTCTTTTTACTACTGTAGTTTGTTTCTACTTTCTCAATTATTTTTCATAAGCAGTATGCTTCTAATATAACATCTTAATTACAAGTAATCATTGCTCTGATCTCAGTTTAAGCTACAGATCTAAGTTGTTCTTGCATTGAAATTAAAAGGAGACTTCTGTTTTTCAAAATTACCCTAAATCTAACATGGTATCAGAGCTATGGACGTGAAGAATCTCAAGAAGAAGTCTTGAGCCCACGTAGATCCTACACTGGGTATTTGTTTTGCAGATCAGGAGATGTTGGAAAGGAACTTAAATCTCTGTCATGGCAAGAACAAATTGAAGTTAAATCTCAAGCATATATCCTTTCCAACAGGTTATACTCCTTGTTGTTGTCTCTGCATCTATCAGTAAGTAAGATCTGACTAAGGGTTTGAATCCCTGTGGTGATCTTCGAAWYARAATCTCTATATTTYTGAATCTGTCAATAATAACCAGATATTATCCTTGTGTTTTGAGGTGGAGACCCCTAAGAAATTCATTGAAATCAACTACCACAGCCTGGTCAACAGTAGCAGAGGTGTGTAGAGGTACAACCTTCAATTTATTGGTTTTGGTGTGCCACATACAGTACACCCTTGAATGTATTCTTCCCAGTTTTTATCCCATATTGTGCCAATAGAGGTATCTTTGCCAATAGTGCCTTTTGTGCTCTAAAGAGGCCAACTATAATAAGTCGTTTGATTTTCAAGTCTAATCTTCAAAGTCAAGTTTAAAATGTTTTGAGTTTGTAGTAGATCACCTTGAAGATGG
>JZKD02S0444332.1:64473-80279 GCA_000966675.3 Picea glauca | reverse complement strand
TTATGTTTTAAAGTTAAACATTAAATAATTGTCACATGTTTAAATTCTAAATTTAAACATGTGACCTTTTAATTTAACTTAACTAGCCCTAACCTTACCCTAACTACTATTTAAACCCCCCCCCCCCTACACCTATTCTACATTCATTCTACTTGTGATAGCATGGAGGTTCCTTAAGCCTGCGGCCTTAGTTCTTTGCTGCTGATACCTGAAGTGTGGAGCGACCTCTTTTGTTTTTTGTTGCTGTAGTGATTCCTTGAGGGTTAGCCGTAGCTTTCCTTCTGTTTGGCTGTGTATTCCAAGCTTCCGCGGGTGTCCTTATTATTGTCGTCTCCTGTGCTATAGGCTGTCATCCCTTTGCTATTTTGATGTGTGCTTGTTGTGGGATTGTTTGCTGGGGGGTACCGCGTCCTATTCTGCTGTGTGCTTGCTGTGGGATTGTTTGCTGGGAGGTGTCGCGTCCTATTCTGATGTGGGTTTCATTGTTGCATCCTCTTGAGAGCACAACCTTCCTCAGATCTGTTGTTTAAGGTGCTTATCCCTTGGCCTTGTGGGCTGGATCTTCTTTGTGTGAGCAGTGAGTTAGTGACCCTATCCTAGTCTGTTGTTCGGCCCTCAAGCAAGGGTATTTCTGAAGGGTTACCATTTGGAAAAGCTCCTACACTGTCCACTGTTGAAGCAAGGGTTTACTTATAGTCCTGTGTGTATAGATATGAGGGTTTCTTGGGAAAAAATTTTGGCTGGGAAGGGTTTGGGTCCTTTGGTGTTTTTGTTCCAGTAACCCTTAAGCTTGGTGGCTTGAAAGTTCCTTCTTTCTTTGGCATAAGAGATCCACTTGGTCCATGAACTGAACCTTTGTCTGAGCATAACAATCAGGACCTATATCTATTGTGGTTACAGTACTATCTTCAGAGGTAGGTTATTGTACAGGGTATGTTTCCTACTTGTTTCTCCTTGAGTTAGATCTGATCTTATTAGAGATTTGTTTATGATCATTTAAGCAGAGTTTTAACATTGTGTTACATAGATCTGCGGTTGTATCTAAAGAGTTGTTCATTACTGTCTGTGATCTGATTATATAGATCTGTTGTTGTATCTAAAGAGCTGCTCATTACTGTCTATGATCTGAAACTTGTTCATCATATAGATCTTTTGTTATCTGATCTTAGCTTAAAGTACTACTATTAGATCTGATATATTTTCTGAGTTCTACTCTTCTGCTGTTACTGTATTTTATAGATCTATCTTTTATATGCTCTGATCTCAGTTTAAGCTACAGATCTAAGTTGTTCTTGCATTGAAATTAAAAGGAGACTTATGTTTTTCAAAATTACCCTAAATCTAACAACGTTCTTTTAGTTTCATGAAGTTTTGAATCCAAGAGGATATTGTATTTGAATCTTTTTCTCCTTAGGTTGTTGGAAGACCTGATGTCTACGACAGACCTCCACACTCTCCTCACCAAAGTCTTCCCTCTATTCACCCTTACTCCAACTTATCGACTGAAGTTAATTAAGACCTCACCTGCATGTGCATACCAATCCAGTTTTAAGAGTTAAAATGATATCATCTTGAGTCTACGCCCATTTGACCTCTTTAAAACCAACCTGTGATGTAAAAATCTGATGGGTATTGGGTTTACCTCCAACGCAATCTAGAGGTGACTTCTAGTGCTAACATGTCCTATGCAAGCGCCATGAATCCAGGAGCCAGCGGAGTAGGGAGTTGGCGCTTGGCCACATGGAGCCAATGTGACCCTGTAGAGGGGGTGCACACCTAGGCCAGAGAGCCTTAGCCCATTATATTTGCAAAAAGTGTTTTTTTAACCATATTATAGTGATTTTTTTGGATTTATTCAGCCTGCTTTTTGGAGAGTTTTGGCCAATATTGGGGGATATTGGGCCCTTTTTGAGGCCAGATCTTGGGGGGAAGTTGGGAGATGGTTACCAACTTCATATCTATATAAATCAGGTATTCTTGAGGACATGGGAGGACATTCAGAGTAGATTTATGTTGAATATTTTCCAAGCCAAAGCCATTTTTATGCAGGGAAGCTGTTGAGGATCACACCTTTGCGGGCCATTTCTGGGAGCTCCGGTCATCTAATTTGAGTGTCGTTTCTTTTGTTGAGTTCTAGAGATCTGGTAGAAAAAGACCAGATCAGTTTTTTAACCTTTTGGCACTTTTTTTATGTACTTATTGAGCTTTGAATGGAAATAATAAATCCTCACCCATTGATACAAAGGCCCGGAGACATAGGCGAGATTGTCGAACACTGTTATCACATTGGTGTTTATGGTTTTTTGTTCTTTTAGCTTTATTTCATATCTATATATGTTTATGTGGCTTTCATATTTCTAACTCTTTCATTCATCTTCCTAAATGGTTAATAAACACATGCATTAATAACTCAACCATTGTCGTGTAAAAGATCTTTTCGGATCAAGTGATATCAGAGCTAGTTGACGTTTGAAATTGAGTTTTTCATGATTACCAGGGAAAAGATACATCATGGTGAAGGCGATATTGTTGAAGAGAATCCATTGATTGAATTGAGAAAGATAACTTCTTAAAGCGAGAAGATGGAATCAGAAGAGGGACTTTCTCAGGATGAGAAAGAGTTTCAAAAAACTTTATTCGCCATGTCGGAGATGATGAAGGTTTTGTATGATGATTACTTGGAATGAAAGAGACCAGTTCTTGGTGAATATTCAAAGGGAAAAAGTGAAGAAGGAGAGGATCCTCCTTCACCTCCATCTTCACCTCCTTCTTCTCCTTGCTCTTCAAGTTCAAGTTCTAAATCCAATGCAAAGAAGCATGTCCATAAACATAAGAATTAAATGCCTTTATTAAATCTTGATGTTAAATTCGAATTACCCATGTATGATGGTGAAGTTAATACAAAGAGACTTGACAATTGGGTCAGACAGATGGAGGTTTATTGCAGCATGCAATAGATCAAGGATGAGGCAACTCAGATCAAGTTGGCATCCCTTAGACTTACAGGCACACCACTCATATGGTGGCAAAGCAAGTTGCAAAATGACATGCAACAAGTGGGTAATGTATTTCCATCATGGAAAAGTTTTATTTCTGCACTTAGAAAGAAATTATATCCTTTGGGTTATAAAGAGAAATCGTTAATTGAATGACAAGATTTAAAACTAAGAAAAGGACAAACCGTGAAAGAATACACAGATGGATTTCGTAAAATTGCATTGATGTTAGATATTCATTTACATATCCAAGAAACTCTTATGAAGTATATAGTAGGTTTACCTGCACATATCAAAATATTGTATTCATGTTTGGACCAACTAATCTTGATGAGGTTTTTGTTCAAGTGACATACATTGAAGTAGGGAAAACATGTGTTGGTGTATCAGGGGAATCATCTTCAAGGAAAGAGGACAAAAGGAAGTGGCATGGAAAGAAGTCAAATTCAGTGGCAAGAAAGGAAGAGAAGCCCTCTTGCAAGCATTGCAAGAAAGAGGGGAATGATGAGGACCGATGCTGGCAATTGCATCCCGAGAAGAGACCAAAGTGGTTCAAGGAAAAGAAAGGGAGGCAAACATTTGCGGCAACAACACAACCCACAGACTTGGGATCGGATTCAAGTGATGAATCTAAAGTCTCATTGGTTGGTATGACAGGTAAAATTGGTGAAGGATTTGATTGTAGAAGTAACTTGTTTCACATAAGGGTCATCATGAGGCACACTAAGGTTGACATATTGATAGATAATGGATCTCAATCTAACTTAATTTTAGAGGAATTGGTTAAGCAATTGGGATTAAAAACACAGATGCATCATAAGCCTTACACACTTAAATGGATAAACAACAATCATCAAATGCACATAACCAAATAGTGCACATTAAAATTTTATATTTCATCGAAGTTTGTAGATGAGGTAACATGTGATGTGGTGCCACTAAGTGAATGTGGAATAGTCTTACGCAGTCCATATTTGTATGATCATAAAGCAATATTCTATAGGGCAAAGAATACATATCATCTATTCAAAGCAGGTCAGGAATATGTGGTTCATGCTCATCATGTAAAGGAAAATAAAACTCTTCAAACAATGAAACAATTAAGAAAGGCAGCTCAAGCAAGAAACACACCTATAATTGTTTCAAATCAAGTAATCGATCTTAATCAAGAACATGAGATGACTGTAGAATGGAAAATCAATCATAGTTTGCTTCAAGATAAGCTAATGTCGTGCAAATATTACAAACATATCAACTCATTTGCAGTCGAATTTTTTATTCTATCATTAGTAATTTTGTCTACATGGATGATAGTGGTTTCAGTAAGATGTGATAGGGTACAAATGGCTAACAATATGTTGTCAGTTATCATGATTGTGTTACAATTGATCTTGATGAGACAGGTGCACAGGACAGAGTTCATAGATAGAGAATATGTCGGGTGGCCTATCCCAAGCTTGATGACTGGTCAGTAACCATTTTTGGGACCAAAAGGTATTTAGTGGGGAGGCATGATCCAGAATTGGATCCAAAAGCTTGATGGGGCTCAGAAAGGCCTAAAAATCAAAATTTCTCAAAATGGATTCAAAATGGACGTGTACGTAGAACTCATCGATATGAACCCAACGCAACTTGAATGGGCTCAAACGGGTGTTGTATGCTCCATATCTATTCATTTTTCCAAACAAGAAAAAAGATGATGACTGTATAGTCCGTACAATGCCACGTGGAAGATAACTGTGCAGGTCGTACGATCGTACAATTGACGTGGCAGGTGTAACATCCCCACTACCCAAATTAAAAAATTTGGGTTTAGTTCTCAACAATGAGAATCCCCGAAGCTTGTAGCCGCCAAATGCCAAACCCGATCCACGGGTCTTTCATTCACCTATACTGCTACCTTCACCTACACCGTAGTCTTCCCTGATCCCAATTTCAGGTTATCGGGGCTCCGTCTTTCCCGTAGTCAAAGGTTCTTGTACTCTGTAATTCCCGATGGTTGATGAACTCCCTTTTGGCCTTAACCCCTCCCTGGCTAGGCTCCTAGTCCACACGACCGTGTACCCAAGACCTCAGCCTTATGGCTTTTCCTTTTGTCGGGGTTTTGGGCTTTCGAATATCGAAGTGCATATGCACCAAACCTCTTGTCAACGGAATCCCTGATTTCCCGATGCACAGACTCCCGATTTGACGTCACCAGGAATCCCTTCCTCCGTAACCAAAATCAACAGCAGTGAGCAGTCGCAGAGATCAACGGCTCCATATCTCCTTACCCATGGTGCTGACAGCTGGTTCCCACTCAAGGGGGCTTCCACTGCCCCGGATATGCTGCCAACTGTCCCCCACTGATCGGGGTATCACGTTTCGCGTTTTCAAAGTGCACAAACCTCTTGTCACCGGGATCCCCACTTTCCCGATGACCCAAACGCCAATAGACGGCTTCCTTGTCGGACCTTCCTCGATGACTCCGATCTCTACCACGTGTATCCTCGAGTGGACGGTCTCGATTCCTCCGAGATTTCGAGACTTTCGACCTCCCGGTTCTTTCGCCCTCAGAAATCCTGATTTCCCGATGGCTCCATCTCTCCGACATGCGTCCTAAATGGATGGACAGTCAAGATGAGCTCTCGGGGTTCGCGACTTATAGCGTCCTGATTCCCTCGACCTCAGGACCTCCGATATACCGATGGCCAATATCCCGACTCTCTCCGGATTCTAACACCTGTCCCTCTGAACGGACGGCTCGGGTTATTTCGGGATTTTCACCTGGGACTTCTTCGTTCTCTTGTCCCTGGAAATGTCGATTTCCCGATGCACCAAACGTCGATGGCGCTTGATCTCCACCACGTGTACTCTGCCAATGAATGGTCCAGATCTTGTCGGTAAATCATGGATCGTGATTCCGGGTGGCAAGAGTTCTAAGTATTCGAAAACCCCGATATGCCGAACTCCGACTCTCTGGGATCCTCTGCCACGTGTCCCTGCTGTTTGGATGGCTTAGATCCTAGCGGGAATTTGAAAATCGCGACTTCCTATTGCAACGGTTTCACACTCCTAAATTCTCCGATGGGTGAAATCTCGATGACTCCCTGGAATGCTGACACGTGTCCTGCTGAGATCAACGGTTAGGATCTGTTCTCGGGATTTTGAAAACCACAAGGCCTTGATTCTCAGACTCAACAAAACCCTGATGACCCTTTTGTCCCGATCACTTCTCCGAGATGTTGACACGTGTCCTTCCAAGATCAATGGCTAGGACTCTTCCTCTGCACACTAGAGTTTAACTCCAGTGCATCTTCTCGAGATTTGACGGTTGTCGGGACTATGATCTAAGATCCGACGGTTCAGATCATTTCTCCTGCACGCCCCCCTTCCAGAAGTTATAGTCTGTGCAACTCCTCCCGACCCCATGGTTTACGGGATTTCTGCTCCAGATCCGATGGCTCAGATAACTTCCTCGCATGCATACCCCTGCACTTAACCCCCGCGCAGCTTCTCCAGAACCAACGGCTGACGGGTAATTTGGACCGAGATCTAATGGTCCAGATTCGTTCTTTTGGGTCTTGGGGTCTACGATCCCAATTTTCTCGTTGCTCACGATGATAGAGGACAGAGGGGCAAGGTATGTAACGCCTGCGTTATCAGAATGGTCAATATTCGGTTATTAGTCTTCTATTACTTACATGATTTTTCCAAAATGTAATCCATGATTCTTATACATGGACAGGCCTTGCAGCTCCTTTTCCAACCTTCAACAATTATCAGGGTTGTGACTCTGTTCTTCTGACCGAGACCTTATACAGTTCCTTCACCAGGAACTCCTTCAGCATGCAACTTCTTGTTGTAGATCCATCACCACCTGTGATGGCCTCAACCTTGAGTTAGCTTTTAGTGGTCTACCAAATATCCCCTTAAGGAATATAACATGCATCTTTGTTAACTTACCTCTACGATGTACTTAACCACTTTTATAATCCTAAGCCTTCATGTAGCTATCATAGTTATATTTCATAGCCTACATACATTTCCATTTTTAAAATTAGTCATCTCAGGATTTATTCACATTCCCTCTCATTGTGATCTGCAAAGGCATAACCATTTGCCTCTTATCGTGACAACAGAGCATCCTTGCTCGTTTACTCTTTCATTTAGTTGCACTGGATTTTTCCTGGGGATATGGAGTACATTCCCTTTAAGCTATCATTCAATACAGATCCTTCATGACTCTCCAGAACGGAGTCAACCATGCATCCATGGTATTCATTCGATTTTGGAAAGTGTAAGTCTTGCCTCATGTTTCACTAATCAAGGCCATCATGTTGGACCTTTAGTATATTTATACTCTGACATCATACATGTGCATTACTTGCACGTTCAATATATCATTCATACCTTACTGGTATTATTATTAGGCTTCTTAATATGAAGTTCCTCGGTGCATTGACTCATGCACTATTCATCATAATATCTCATGCCTTCTCCTCACACGACCACTGGCGGTGCCCGCGATCCGAACTAAAAGGCGCTTCGCATTTCGTGATTTCGGAATTTTTGTTGCAAGGAACTTTGTTTCCTGGATTCCTGAAATCCAAAAACCTGAAAGACCGAGGCTAGGGTTTTCTCAGCTCTTTCATCCACATGACCCTTCGCTCAGAACCTGGGATCCATTCTTAGACACGCGTCAGGATCCCGTTTTTCAGCGAATCTGTGGTCAACACTCTATAGTTTTCCCAACTTCTATTCTATGTGGATCCGGCAATCTGGATCCCACGGTCCAGATCTCCCCGGAAATCAACGGTCCTGATTAAATCAGTGATTTACCTGGCGTGACTTTGGGAAGTCTACGCTTCCATTTCCCTTATAGACGAAACCTCGAAGCTCTAGATCAACGGCTCTCATTGATTCCAATCTAACGGATACTATTCCTCCTGAGCTTATTAGGTTTCCTACCGGACTAGTCTCATAGTCCAACTCGTACGGGTGTTACCCTCTCTTTATGAAAATGACCAACAAGGGTCACTCTTGGGAATTAACAATAGTCCCAAAGGACTCCTTAAACAGGTTATCCTCATGGTYGATTCTAACCATTATAGGTCAGGTAATTCTGACCCTACGTATTTTCACCAATCCTCTCACTCATGAGGAGTTGTACGCTCAGGGTTTAGTCTCTTAATAATGCAGAAATCATAACTTTCTAAGGATCCTACCAGTCCTTACCAGATTTCCCAAATCATGAAGGGGGTTCTTCCTTTGGGTATTAATCCTTACCTAACCATCCATCTTAATCGCAAGAGACTCTACCTGCTCTAATAGGTAACCATCGTTACGTAAATCAGAACAACTCAGTTCATGTCCCTTGTCTGGCTCGTGCAACTTCATAGCATAATTTATTCCACCGTTGTTATTTGCACTCAGATCTTATCCGTAATAATGATCAATGCACCCTTACTCCTATGAGAGTAGTTACCTTTTTAACAGAGGGGTTATAGAAATTTCCAAATTATGGTTTCAGTCTGCAGTCCTTCTCCTTAAAGAGAAACGTAGATAACAATATCTTCTAACGCGGCTCATGCTTGAGCCCAAGCAGGCCAAGTGTTGTAACCATGCTCTGATACCACTTTGTAACATCCCCACTACCCAAATTAAAAAATTTGGGTTTAGTTCTCAACAATTAGAATCCCCGAAGCTTGTAGCCGCCAAATGCCAAACTCGATCCACGAGTCTTTCATTCACCTATACTGCTACCTTCACCTACACCGTAGTCTTCCCTGATCCCAATTTCAGGTTATCGGGGCTCCGTCTTTCCCGTAGTCAAAGGTTCTTGTACTATATAATTCCCGATGGCCGATGAACTCCTTTTTGGCCTTAACCCCTCCCTGGCTAGGCTCTTAGTCCACACGACCGTGTACCCAAGACCTCAGCCTTATGGATTTTCCTTTTGTCGGGGTTTTGGGCTTTTGAATATCGAAGTGCATATGTACCAAACCTCTTGTCAACGGAATCCCCGATTTCCCGATGCACAGACTGCCGATTTGACGTCACCAGGAAGCCCTTCCTCCGTAACCAAAATCAACGGCAGTGAGCAGTCGCAGAGATCAACGGCTCCTGATCTCCTTACCCACGGTGTCGACAGCTGGTTCCCACTCAAGGGGGCTTCCACTGCCCCGGATATGCTGCCAACTGTCCCCCACTGATCGGGGTATCGCGTTTCGCGTTTTCAAAGTGCACAAACCTCTTTTCACCAAGATCCCCGATTTCCCGATGACCCAAACACCAATAGACGGCTTCCTTGTTGGGCCTTCCTCGATGGCTCCGATCTCTGCCACGTGTATCCTCGAGCGGACGGTTTCGATTCCTCCGGGATTTCGAGACTTTCGACGTCTCGGTTCTTTCGCCCTCAGAAATATCGATTTCCCGATGGCTCCATCTCTCTGACACGCGTCCTAAATGGATGGACGGTCAAGATGAGCTCTCAGGGTTCATGAATTATAGCGTCCCGATTCCCTCGGCCTCAGGACCTCCGATATACCGATGTCCAATATCCCGACTCTCTTCGTATTCTAACACCTATCCCTCTGAACGGACGGCTCGGGTTATTTCAGGATTTTCACCTGGGACTTCCCCGTTCTCTTGTCCCTGGAAATGTCGATTTCCCGATGCACCAAACGTCGATGGCGCTTGATCTCCGCCATGTGTCCTCTGCCAACGAACGGTCCAGATCTTGTCAGTAAATCGCGGATCACGATTCCGGGTGGCAAGAGTTCTAAGTATTCGAAAACCCCGATATGCCGAACTCCGAATCTCTGGGATCCTCTGCCACGTGTCCCTGTTGTTTGGACGGCTCAGATCCTATCGGGAATTCGCAAATCGCGACTTCCTATTGCAACGGTTTCACACTCCTAAATTCTCCGATGGGTGAAATCTCGACGACTCCCTGGAACGCTGACACGTGTCCTGCCGAGATCAACGGTTAGGATCTGTTCTCGGGATTTTGAGAACCACAAGGCCTCGATTCTCAGACTCAACAAAACCCCGATGACCCTGTTGTCCCGATGACTTCTCCGGGATGTTGACACGTGTCCTTCCGAGATCAACGGCTAGGACTCTTCCTCTGCACACTAGAGTTTAACTCCGGCACATCTTCTCGAGATCTGACGGTTGTCGGGACTATGATCTAAGATCCGACGGTTCAGATCATTTCTCCTGCACGCCCCCCTTCCAGAAGTTATAGTCCGTGTAACTCCTCCCGATCCCACGGTTTACGGGATTTCTGCTCCAGATCCGATGGCTCAGATCACTTCCTCACATGCCTACCCCTGCACTTAACCCCCACGCAGCTTCTCCAGAACCAACGGCTGACGGGTAATTTGGACCAAGATCTAACAGTCTAGATTCATTCTTTTGGGTCTTGGGGTCTATGATCCCAATTTTCTCGTTTCTCACGATGATAGAGGACAGAGGGTCAAGGTATGTAACGCCTGCGTTACTTTCGTCAATATAATGGTCGTAGATGACTATGGTTTCTCCGACAAGATCTCATCCGTCTACTTGCCACTTCTCACAATGATACTATCTTGGAACCTTAATAGAATCGTTCCTCCTCATGCAGGGTTAATACGGCCTGTGCGTTCGAATCCTTGTTCTGGGTTCTTGGTGAACCTTTCCAAGGAGGGAATATCTGTGAAGAGATCCCTACCGGGGCATTTCTGGGAGTAGATAAAAGGGAGACTGCCTCCCGAGAAAGGCTAGGCATGATTAGATTCATTTATCAACGTAAGCCGAGCACGGTTTCCTCAGTGTTAAGCATATATCAACTCATTCATATCAAGCACTACGCGGATATTATCATGCTGACATCATTTACAACTTCACGGTTCTATGAGCTAACATCTACTTCATATTAACAATTATTGCACAGACAATTCCTTCACAGGAAACATTTACAATTCCACAGTTCATGAACATATGTGACAGCATATAAATTTCACAAGGAAATATGAGCAAAACACTTATTAGAAATACTTCAGCACTGGAAGCAACTGCTAAGAGGGGTGCTCATTTCCACCCAACCGTAGGCGTAGTGACTCCTAATGGATTTACCACCAGCCACCACCGAGCTGAGACCACGATGTCCTGAGACCTGCGTCTCTCTGTCTGTCAGTGCCCAGGAGCGAAGGTTGCAATCCCCTCCTCTCTGTGGTCACTCACTCTGCATAGAACTTCCTGAGTTCCCCTTGCATCCCCCATGCCTTTCCATCGCTTCTGCCATACGCCTTATCCTCTCGCGAGGTTGCGTGTGGCGTGATTTCCCTCGCACTGATCAGGCCTGACGACTCTACGGATGGGCGGTTCACCATCCCATCCCTCATCAAGCCATCCGCCTACCAGTCTGCGAGCCATTAATTTTCAGGGTCAGCGAGCCGCTTTTGGTTCTCCGGGCCAGTGGAGTCCAAATACGGTATTTAATTCTCAGTGGGAGTTAACGCCACCTTTGCAGGTGCCTTCCACCGCCATCGTGGTCTCTTTTTTCTGCACATCCCCTCTCAGCAATCCTGTAAGATAAATTCATAATGTTATTTACATTTATAGACCTTCTTCATAAGGTCCCTTCACACCATACATTCACATTTTCATCATGCTTTAGCATGGTAATTCCTGTATTAGGATTAATTACAAATTTGGGGGAAACAGGGTGTTACATCAGGCATAGTTGGAGATGACATGGCAGGGTCTATACAACTGACCATATAGTGACTGGGCGTACGGATTGACACATGACAGGGTGACTAGGCATACGGATGTTGACGTGGACAGGATAGGTGGACCAATCTGGGGGTGACACATGTCACCACTGCAAGGGTGACACATCACATGCTTGTACAAATTACATGGAAGGTATGGATATGTGGCAAGTGTGACGACATGGCAGTGGTGGTTGACATGGTCATTTGGCATTTATTGGGTGCTTGACACGTGGAAGATTAGTGCCGAACAACGTGGTGCCATGTGGAACCCATACATTGGTCATTTGTATTGGTAAAAATTTTGTTGGGTTCATTGGGTTCGAACCCATGACCTATTGGGGCACAAAGGTTTCGCGTAGGCTGGGCTACCATCCCACCTACCAGTGGTTCTTAACACCATAAGGGCACCACTTATTTATAAAGTGAGTGGTGTTGACGGACGAGTGGAGAAAGGGTTGGGGCCATGATTCAACCAATTAACATATGTCTCAACCCTTGTTGACTTGGCGTGGTTGTAAAATATTTCTACAACCCACGGTTCCAACCCAGTCGCAAAACATCCATACACATATGCCTGAGTGTTATGTGTTGGCACGGGGATGTGGATCAAGCACGTGGATCTAGGTACCTGCCACCATGAGACCAGGGGTCAACCAACAATAGGGTCGATCAGCGGGGGGGGCTTATCCCGTACGATTGGGCCCAAGTCCTATGCAAGCGCCATGAATCTAGGAGCCAACGAAGTAGGGGTCCAGTGCGTTGCCCCTAAGGGGTTGGCACTTGGCCACATGGAGCCAATTTGACCCTGTAGAGGGGGCGCACACCCAGAACAGAGGATATTATCCCATTATATTTGTAAAAAGTTGATTTTTAACCATATGTTAGTGATTTTTGTGATTTATTTAGCCTATTTTTTGGAGATTTTTGGCCAATATTGGGGGATATTGGGCCCTTTTTGAGGCAAGAGCTTGCGGGGAAGTTGGGAGATGGTTACCAACTTCAAATATATATAAACTAGGCCTTCTTGAGGCCATGGGAGGACATTCATAGTAGAGTTATGCTGAATATTTTCCAAGCCAAATCCATTTTTATGCAGGGAAGTTGTTGAGGAGTGCACCTTTGCGGGTCATTTCTGGGAGCTCTGGTTATCTGATTTGAGTGTTGTTTCTTCTGTTGGGTTCTAGAGATCTGGTAGAAAAATACCATATCAATTTTTTAACCTTTTGGCATTGTTGTGATGTACTTATTGAGATTTTAACAAAAATAAGAAAGCTTCTCCCACTGAGACAAAGGACCGGAGACGTAGGCAAGATTTCCGAACTTCGTTATCACATTGGTGTTTATGGTTTTCTATTCTTCTTGCTTTATTTTAGATTTGTATATGTTTATGTGGTTGTCATATTTCTTCCTCTTTCATTCAGATTCCTAAATGGTTAATAAACACATGCATTAATAAATCAACCATTCTCGTGTAAAAGATCTTTTCGGATCAATGAGGATGGGAGTTACAAGGAGAATACTTGAGTTAATTTTTGGGGTATTATGTTTCATTTTTTGACAATCATTTAAAAAATGAAAATGGAGTGACAAGGGGTCCCACCTATTTAGTTATTATTTTAATAGACCCTTATTTATGTATTATTATTTATTTGTCTCAACAAATTAGCTAAGCTAATTAAGCTTAACAAAAGGAAGGTAGTTGAACTACCATAACTTATTGGCAAAGAATAAAAACTCAATCAAATGAAGAGACAAGGGAGTAAGAGAGAATAAAAGGAGAACTTCTGCTATAAGGTTTGCTCTATACTTGTGAGATACTTTCATTCTTCATTCATTCTGAGTTTACTAGAAATCTTAACCATCTTGATGACAGCAGGGTCTTATTAAAGGTGACAGTATTCAAAACTGAATCATATTTTCCAAAAACTTGTTTCTAAAGGTGTATGATTTATCTTTGGTAGTCTGTGTGTTCTTGTTTGTTTATGGATTAAATTTCATGACTGATAAAGAATATTTTGCAGATTCAAGTGACAACATTTTGTGGCAAGTTGACCCAGATATTTAACTTCCATTTTCTTTTGTTGTCAGAGTATTTTTGTATGGTGCCCATCGAAGACTTCTAAATATGACTTTGGTCCCTACCCTCACAGGGGTTTGTAAAGAGAACTCAGCTTTGTATCTCATAATTAAGTTAATATAAAAAATCAAATTTATGATTTCAATCTCACATGTGTGTCTTGATGATATTGTTCATATTTGGATTTTATCCTTGTCTCTTATCCATGTACACACTTATGTATATTTTTGCTTCCTTTTCTTTCTTTTTCACAGTTACATATAATACATAAAACCAACCTTGGTCCCTCGTACTTAATACCTACGGATTAAGTGATTTTTTTTTTAATTTAAGGCTATAAACTTCGGATAACATTCCCAACTATCTTTCCTTATCCCAACAAGATCTCAAAATGCTTGAGTAAGGTTCTTCATGTTGATGATTACAACTGCGTGAGACATCCTCCAGGACATAGACTGAGTGAGTCGGTCTGAGAGAGAGCCCATAAATTGGGTGTATTGTTTCTATCTGAGATGGAGAAGGAACGTTGTGTGCTTCTGTGTGGGGAAGAGTCCCATGAGATGGGTGTGTTTTTCCTCTCTGGGATGGAGATGGAGCGTTGTGTTCCCTTGTGTGGGGAACATTTCCCAAGATATGGGTGTGTCACTTGAGATGAAACAATGTGTACCCTTGTGAGGGGTGAAGGTGCCCATATTGTTCTCCTCTCTGTAGAGAAGTTGATACTATATGGTACTCCATATGATTCTCATGTGAGACTCAGTGAGAGAGAGATCTATTGAGTTGGACGTTCATGTGGATGAGCACGGATGGACGTGATCCTAGTGGTTGAGCACTAGTGAGTGTGTATATTGATGATTCTCTTATGAGACGCAGTGAGATAAAGACTTGGATGTCCCTGTGGCTTAACATAGATGGACATGCCCTTGTGGTTGAGAAATAGTGGGTGTATGATATCCCTTGCTATATTATCCAAGAGTTAGACTTACCTGTAACCCTATTTTTGATGTAAAGGGTACAGGTCAGCCCCGCCATAAAGTGAATGATAATTAATATAAAAGATAATTAATGTAAAAGATAATTAATATGGTAATTATTAATTATATTGTGAGTTATTGAGGTTGTCCCTGTTGTTCCAATAGACACTACTTTTGATATGTCCAGTCTAATATAAATAAAGACAATTTTCCCATTGAGGAAACACAACACAAGTGTGAGTTTGGAAATTTCAGCAAGTACTTTGTAATATATCAGATATAAAAAGTATGTAGAACAGAAATAAAATGCTAGAAATGGCAGAATAACAGTAATATAACCATCATAATCTCCACAATAACACATAAATTATATAAGAATAACATGGAAATAACACTTTGATTCAGAAAGAAATGTTCACAGGCCTCTTCGAGGGGGCAACCTCCAGTCGAGCAACACTCTGTTACAATAATATCCAAGCTAGGGTTTTCATACCCTCGACCCTTATTTATACTAAATATGTCTATCAAGAGAAGTATCTAGAGGAAGATCCTTCTAGAAGTGGGAGCTTCTATTAGGTATTCTTACATCCGCCTTATTCTATTTTATTGAAAGGCCTTATTAATAGTGACCTTTATTACATCCGAATATATTGACCTACCTATGTGCGGGTTAGGACCCTAACATGTCTTCCCCCTTAAAAATAGCCTTGTCCTCAAGGCTTGAGATGTGGAAACTGCTGCAGAATGGTAGTTGGTTCCCAAGTGGCATCTACTTGAGTTGTATCTTTCCACTGGACTAGCACTTCCTTGATGGTTCGTTGATGCAGGCGATGCTCACGCTGGTCCAAAACTACTTCTGGTTGTAGCCAAATGGATCCTTCTTCAGCTAACTCGGGAAGTTTGGTTTGAATTTGGCACCTAGTTCCAATCACCTTCTTTAAGCATGAAACATGAAAAACATGATGTAGCTTTGACTGACTGGGCAGAGCTAACTGATAGGCGACTTGTCCCACAT
>JZKD02S0444332.1:0-29458 GCA_000966675.3 Picea glauca | reverse complement strand
TTATTTTCTTTTTCTTTTTTATCAAATTATTTCCAACACTTAGCCAATTTTCAAGTAATGCGGAGTGTGGGTAGAAAAATTATTAGATGCATGTCTGTAGATCCATAGGTCCGCAATCGTGCATTCTAAACTTTACACCTCTTACTTATGCATCCTCCATAATGCACTTTTCACCTTTTTTTGCATACTAAGTTATTTTCTTGAAATGCATATGCGGAGCCACATATCATCCATAAACTTTTCTTGAGTCTCCAGGTCTGCAGGTCCGCAAGTCTGCAACACCACGTTCCCCAAAATGCACTTCTCACTTTTTTGTTTCCCAAATTTTACATTTTTCTCTTTTTAAAACAATTAGTCAATTTTCATAAAAAGCGGATGTGAAGCTACTTCCAATACTTAACCATATTTCTAGTTTTGATGCAGACCTCCTTACCCTTCCTCATATTTGTGTTCAAAGGTTTGCAGGTATGCAACCCTGTGTTATACAATTTTCACTTCACATTCCTCATTTTACACTCTCATACTTAGCATTTTTCATCCACCACGACATCACATCACCACTTCCCATCACATTTATTGTCCCCTCCACATCAGCGACCACTTGTGTAAGCATAATGCCATTATTAAATTCATGAAACATTCGTTAAAGCTTGCAATAAATTCAAATCTCATGTAAACAAGAAATATTAGAAGCAAGATTTATGATTGATTGAACTATCAGGACAATACATGGTGAAATTGAGTAAAAACAAATATGCCAAGTTGTAAATATTGATAATAGTGCCACTTATTATCAAAGCCAAAAGCAGAAAAAGAATGTCAAGTAAGAAAAAATAGGAGTACCACCTCTCTAAAAACGTAGGGGATTCATATCCTCATGAGGTTTACCTTATGACCGTAGAATAGTATTTTAGATCAACATTTTTGGTGACCATACTGGGGAGATAAAAAGGTTGGTTTCGCAAACGAGAATCTAATGACTCAACCTGACCTTGAGATTATCCTTGGAAAATTTCAAAGGAAAATGGATAACCTTACTATAGTAAATCAAGGTGCATCAACCTCAAGGAATGTTGAAAATGAAGAATTGGTGGGGGAATATTCCAAGGTGTTATCTCAAATGTAAGGAATGATCCAACTATGACCCAAGAAACAAATTTTTTTTTTGGAAATATCTCAAATGAATAGGACTATTCGAAAAATGGAAAATGAGCTAACAAGATTAAGGAGAGATGAAAACTTTGTTCTAGCAGATCAAAACCCAAGAGTTCCTACTCAGGAACAAAGAAGAATTCCTAATCAAGAGCATAGGGTGATAAATTATGGTAGAAATGAATAGCAAAGGCCAAGAGCACCCTGAGTGCCAAATCCCAATGCTCTTGTATTAGAAGAAATTGTCGAGGAAGAAAATTTTGAAGATATTGATCAAGAATAAAATAGCATCCAAGATGAAAGTTTAGAATCAGTACAAACTGATGAAGGGGAATTATCTTTCAACATTTTTAATGAACAAGAAGAGTATGAAATTTTGCAATAAAATTTTGTCCAAACAAAGAACACAAGCCAACAAGTCTAAATCGAAAGAAGCTCCAGAAAAGGAAAATTTTCATTGTTCTATATCACCATAGAGAATCATGATGTCGTGTTGCACAATTGTTTAATTGATAGTGGGGATACCAACAACAACATGCCTTTGTCAGTCATGCAAGCATTGGGAATGGAATGTACAAGGTACTATGAGACTGGTGAAATCATTTAATTTATTGACTCAAGAAAAGTCCCAGCTTATGGGGAGAATAAATATTTTTGTACTTGGATAATTGCGGCTCCTCATATCACAACAATGTTTACTATTATAGTAGTATATCTTCCTCCAACATATGGAGTTTTTCTTGGAAGATATTGGTGCTCGATTATTGGAGGCTATATAATGAATGATGGAATATGTATGAGGTTGTATCACAAGAATGCAACAATGTTTAGAGTTCCCAGAGAAGTTAGAAAACATGTTTCTTTCAAAAAAACAAAAAGAGTTGAAGAGGAATTATCTTGATCCTGGAATGGGAAACTATGTTGTCTTTGATTGAAAGCAACTTAGTATTCCAAAAAAAAATAAGGACAATTCATTTCAAGGCTACTGGAATATCTCCTTTGATGGTGTATGTTCTAAATCTGGAAATGTAGCAAGAATCGTTTTAAAAAACCACGAAGTTGTTATACAACCACATGCAATCATTCTTGAATTTCTATGCACAAATAATGACGCATAATATGAAACACTAATTCAAGTTATGATTATTTACCTTCCAATGAGAGTTGAAAACTTGGTGGTCATTGGTGATTTGGAATTGATTATTAATCACATCAAGAAGAAATATAAGGTTAAAAATGAAAAGTCAAAATGTTATGCAAAAAAGGTGTCGGAGCTCATGGATTCTTTCAACTCTTTCAACATATCTTTTATTCCTAGAGAAAATAATCAAAGGGCTGATGCACTAGCAGTATCTGCATCCATGTTTAACTTAGAGGATTGTCAAGCACGTGGAACTTATCATGTGAAGACTACTTTTTGACCATCAATTCTAGATAATCAAGAATATTTACAAGTTTTTGAAAATGATGAGCATGTTGTAAATTTACTTACACATGATGATCCCATAACTAAAGTTGATCCAGTAGAAGATCAAAACTTATAGGTAGAAGTCCATGATCAGATTCGTAAACTTTCTCCAAAAAAGTATATCAGTTTGGAATCCCTCTTTACGAGAGAAGACCAAAAG
This sequence comes from Picea glauca, assembly GCA_000966675.3. NCBI lineage: Eukaryota > Viridiplantae > Streptophyta > Pinopsida > Pinales > Pinaceae > Picea > Picea glauca. Next base: position 26,678 of record JZKD02S0444332.1, on the reverse strand, counting down.
AAAATTTCAAAATCACTGGAAGAACCCTCTATCAAAAAGGTCCAAGAAACACAGAGGATAAACATCGGTACTCTTGAATCACCGAAGTATATAAACTTGGGTACCAGGTGCACCAAAGAAGAGATTGATCAATATACCCATATTTTTAAATATTTTCAAGATGTATTTGCATGGATTTATGATGATTTAAAATAATATGATAAATCAATATTCCAACATATGATACCTTTGAGAGAAGGATCCAAACCATTCAAACAAAATTTGAGAGTAATAAATCCCAAGATAAATCCTCTGGTAAAGATATAAATTGAGAAATTGCTAGGACATTACTAGGCAATGTTGTAAGCATGTATATTGACCCAGAAAAAATCAAATCAATACATGACCTCAATCCTCACACATCAAAAAAGGGAGTGCAATCTTTCTTCAAAAAGATAATTTTGTGTTGGAAGATTTGTTCCCAATTATGCTACCATTGTCAATCTTATAAACAATTTGCTAAAGAAAGATCAAAAGTTTGAATGGACATCAAAAATCCAAAAGGCTTTCACAGAAGTTAAGCAAGTCATTACTACTTCCCCTATGCTTGTTGGTCCATATTTTTACAAAGAATTTATATTGTATTATTTTTCCTCAGATGAAACCATTATTTCTAAAATTACTTAGAAAAATCAGAAGCAAGAAGAACTCCCAATTGCTTTCATGAACAAAACATTACATGATTATGAGTTGAATTATTTGATCATTGAAAAACAATATCTTTCTCTAGTCAAAGTGATTTCTCATTTCAGGACATACATTATGTCAACTCATGTCATTTCTTATGTTCCTCATTCACCAGTCAAAATGCTCTTGAATCAACAACTTAGGGAAGGAAAATGGGAAAACTGGTTGGCCAAACTTCAAGTATATGATTTAGAAATCAAACCTTTAAAAGTTGTCAAAGATTAGGGTTTGTTTAAATTCATGACAGGGATTGAAGCTTTAAGCATTCCTCCTCCCAATGGATTTTGTGTTATAGTCAAAAGAACAAGTTTGGAAAATTCTAAATGGTATAAGGATATAATATTTTATTTAAAATCTGGTCAATTTCCTCTCCAAATGTCCTCAAAAGAGAGAACTTTGAAAATGAAAACAAATCATTATGTTCTAGTATCTAAATTATTGTTCAAACGAAATTTTGATTGTGTATTATAAATATGTGTGGATCATTTAAAATCTAAGGAAGTGATTCGAGAATTTCACAATGGGGTTTGTGAAGGACATTTTTCACCAGTTGTGATAGCCCATAGAATCTATATATTACCTTTCATGAACCAAAATTATAGTATCGTCGGAGATATCAGGGATTTTTTTGTGTTGAATTGCCCCGAAGGGAAACCAATTCAATCAATCACTTAGCTTTGTAAGTAACTAAAAATTATACAATATGTTCTGAATCGCCCTGTAGGAAAACCGATACACTCAAACCAGTCATGCAAACTATAATACCAAAAAATAATAACTCTTGGTAGACAAAATAGACTAACTATGTTAGGCACCGAAAATGGCCCAAGAGGAAGCTTCTAAAAACATTAACACTGAACAAAATAAAACATGCAAGATGACACCTATGTGCCTGCCTGCTCTCATGGTGACTGATGTTCATGCTTGTCCATGTCTCCCTCGGCATCCACCTGGATAGTTGGAGCAAAAAACACCTCTAAATTGGTTGGAGCGTCGGTAGCCAGTTCTGGAGAGTGTAGGGAGTTGAGCAGGGTCACGAGAAAAGATTCAATTCCCTTTTCTCTCTTGTCCAAGTGTTCCAGCCGAAAGCGTAGGTCATACACGTCCTTTATGACTGCAAATACCAGGTATTGTAATATTGCCACTGAGTTGCAGAATCTTGAACATGAAGTACAATCCGAGCATAAATGGGTCTAGTGCGGAGGCTCTTCCAATTGAGTGGGGTATTCCTCCAAAGATGGAAATGGGATAGAGGGTGGCAAGGGGACATAGTTGGTGGAGAGGGGGCGGGGGGTGGTGTTGAGGGGATAGAGTGTTAAGGTGAACTCGCTAGAAATACTGAGGCTAGCTTTGAAGACAACGCCATATCCTAGATTGGGCCAGAAGTGTAGCCCAGAGAATTCCCATGGATATCAAACCACTCCACATGACAAGCCCATGGCGAAGACAGAGGTGGAAGATTGCTCTGAGCTAGAGAGGACTGGGCAGAGGAGGGGGGCCGAGGAGCTAGGCGATAGAACAAGGACAGGAAGGGTTCAATTAGCCATAACTACTTTGTTTTGATACCAAATAGGACCTCTCTTTGGCTTCCCGCAAAGTCGAGGCATAGCCAACAGTGAGAAAGAGTAAGGCGGAGTCGAGAATAAGCAGACGAGCCACCAGCGAGAGGTAAAGACCAGAGAGGCCGAAAAAGAGAATGGGATGCAAACAGGAAAGGAGGAGGCATAATGGTCCACCCAAGGAGAGTCACCATAATAAGGAAATCAGATATGAATTTCACACGTGCGTAGAGGTGACGACCAACATCCTTCCTCCATCGCCAAGACAAAAAACCATAGAAGGGAACATTGGAGCAATTAGTTAGGATCTCGTAGAAATGAAGGCAGTTAGTAGTCATCAGGGGTTAATAAAGGAAGGGGGACATTGCATGTGTCAGTCACATGGTCTGTGGAGAGGTGGCAGGCATCGTCTTCTCCCATGGATGTGTGGATCCTACTGACACCCCATCCAAGGGAAAAAAAATTAGATTTAAGAAAACCTTGGAACTAGGTTTTATACTTAAAATTTCATTCACATATAGACCTAGCTTTTATTCAATTAACTAGAATATTGCTACAACTTTATCTTACATTTCTAGTGGTGAATTTTATCTTCAAATTGCTTCTATTTTCATATCATTTATTTGGAGATTGTTTGGGTGAATTATAGTGTTAACATTGGATAACCTAAGGGGGGATACATTGTTTTTGTTCAAGTTCTCTTGTATTTCATTGATATATCTATTGTGATCTTGATTCTAACATATTTGGGTTGTGTCTTTGTTGCATATCTCAATCCCTAGATAAAACGTTCAAGATGGCTTGCATATAAGTGGAAAATATTTCTATTGGATGGATTATTCTTCACTCTAAATCTGAAATTATGCATTTATTTATCATTAAAACAGATTTAGAAGTGTGGGGAAGCCTTAAGATAGTCTCTATTTCAACATATGATTGATTGGCACCTAAAGCACACATTGCACCATCAATTTATGCTAATTGATTTCATTCGTAAGTGCTCTAAAGTTTCTTAAAGTGGTTTATTTCAAATACCCTCTTCTAAGTTTTATTTACTGGAATGATAAATCATCTTGATGCAAATATGAAGTTGTCTTTAATGTTCATCTTTGCATTAGATTTGGCACACAAATCCACTAGCTCCTAACTCTTTTCTCGTAAGTGGATAATTTGTTGTTTATGATTTTGGTCTTAGATTGTTATCTTAAGGCATTAGATCACTTATTTGGAACCCTTGTAGTTTGTATTACCATGCCTATTGTGGATTGATTGAAGTAAATCTTAAGCTTCCATGTTATTAATTCACTAAAGAGATTTACTCATATATTTATTGGTAGATAGGAATACCCTGCTTGGCCTTTGGAGATGGCCTAAAGTGAAGGGAATATTGTACTGAGGTGATAGTGGTGCAACTCCAATCTTGTTTCCCCAAGGTATCACATGTGGTCGGAATTTTCACTAGGGTACTAGTTTAGGAAGAAACACTACCTAAAACTCCTTCGTGAATTATTGAATGATATGGAATGTATTTAATGACCCTAGATAAGTTGCAAAACACCTTCAAGCAAGTCAGATGCAGTCAAATCTACTTACACACCATTTCATCATATCCTTGAATAGTAGTAAAAATCATATTTTCATCTTTCTCATAACCATGGATAAGCATGTATAACTTTCTAAGCCTACTTTCTATGTGTGATGCTACCACTATGAGATAAAGGCTGAAAAACACATCTACAATTAGCCACAACTGGTGAATCAAAATTAGATCAAGACATATCCATATCATCTTCAATAAAATGAAACATTTTGAAAGAAAAACTTGAAGCAAGGATCAACTGTAGATGTCAAAAATTATATGAGTTGCAATATCAAAAGAAATACAAGAATTTGGAATGGTAGGGGAACTTGAAAAGAAAACCATTCATCAAGTACAAAGCTAGAACGAGTTGTCGAGGTAAAAATATATAAGCAACACAAAACACGATGAACCACTTACCAACTAGCATACATCATATAAAATCAAATGTTAATGCACCCCTTGGAACATGACTCATAACTGTGAAAGATTATAAATGTAAGCAACTTGTCGAGAGAGTTTTCAACACATGTAGGTTGAGATATGATTTTTTTTAGTGCTTCTTGATTAGTCCTTTATGTCACTGATATTTATAACCTTGGGTTTTAAATATGGGTTGGGTCGGGGTGTTTTTTAAGGATTCAAATGTTATACCCAAGTATAGTACTCTAGGAAACTATTTCGGTTTGAAAAAATCATCAATGTATAAATGTATATGAATATTTAATAAAAACATATAATTTATTCTTAAAACTTGTAAATTTTGGCAAATAACATCAGTTTAATCACATTTTATATAAACAATCAGCAAGTTTTTAAATGAAAATGGCTAATTGGCGAATGTATGTTTTTCTAAATTGTGCAAAACAACAAATTGGAGAAAATTCACCCTTAAAAATAATACCATATCTAGGGTTCAAAACCAAGTTGTCTGATAAATATTGAATCCTTAGCAATGTTGCACACTCCTTAGTTTCTTTTTCAGTATATTTATCTCGAAATTAACCTTTGTTACTAAGTAGCTCCAATTACATAGATGTTTCATAGGCATTTGGGACTGATCTGATAGTGAAAAGAATTCATTACTAGGCAACATATACGTGAGGATCTCTACAATCACTAACAAACTTTATGCCTCCAAGCATGTTGAAATTGAAATTGAGCTTGGGGATAGAGTACTATGGACTTAAAGTCTTTACTTGGAAAAGAATAACGCATATTTTCACTCGAAATATGTCTTCAATCGTTCCCAATTATCTTCCAGTCATATATCATCATAGTAGTTCATGATAACATTATCCTTGTAAATTTTTCCAAAAGCTAAAATCCTCCAAGAAAACAAAACTCGTATGCCATATGTTAAACTTATTTCAATAGAAGGTGTTCATGTGACAATATGTTTCTTTGTAAACATGGTTAATAGAAGCTAGATCAAAATCATAGACACTTCTTGTAATTCCTCTATGTTGATGCATGGTTATGATGCTAGTTATGAATTTGAATTATAGGTTTGAATCTCTTGGATCAATTTTGTAACTGCTAAATTATCTTCAAACCTCAAACACCATGCATTTGAACAACACTTCCATATAAAAACAATTTGTCATGGGAAATCCTCATTCTGCTTAACTTCTTAGAAGTGTAGATATAAGTGTTTAACCTACTAATCTCTTGCTTGCATTTGTTATGATTTTAGCATCTAAGAGTTTGATTGTGAACATGAAATTCCTCACCACACCTATTTTTATCCCATAGCGGTAGAAACTGTGGCAAAAATACACACTCCTAGGCATATAAGGTGAAACCAACTCTCAATCTAAATGATGATTTATGAGCATACCTTCTCAATTGCCTTATGGTCAAAACATATACACCATACTTTCGAGTGTTACTCCATTATGGAATTCTAATTAGAAGGAAATCTCATGGAAATCACAACATTAGCAATTAAAAGATAATCCAATGGCAATGATACATTCACGACAATGCCTAGGATATCTTCATACATACCCAACTTCAAGTAGTTCTATTAATATGCATGAGAATGTTTGTGTTTGCAACATTTGTGAATTGTATTTGGTTAAAAATATTCATCTTGTTGAATTATTACCTTTGTGTAGATATAGAGATAGAGTATTCATGTAAGTGTTAAATACTTAACCTCCTCCTTCTCTAGTGAAAAGGTCATCGCCAACCATTCCATGAGCTATCTCTCAATAGTTGTGTTTACTGCGTTACCCCTAGGCACATGCATGGCCCATTCACAAATATCAATTCATCGTTTTAATGCAATAGTTACTTCCCTTGAATCCTTAGACTCCACTAAATTATTTCCTCAAATTGATATTTTCTTATGAGCATGTAATTGTTAATAAGAACCGAATGTTAATGTTGGTGTAGGTTTACGACATTTTTTAGCAATTTTTGTGAGATCCTTCCTACTTTCTAACTTCGCATTAGGTGTAGGTGCAAGCTCAAAGTATTATTGGAGAATCCCATTGCAAGAGTTCTTGGTTTGCATTATATGGTAATTTCAGCGTCTTGGATCTGAATTTTACACAAGTTGTGTTCCAAGACAAGCTTGCATCCCTACCAAAATAGTGGATCGTGTAGCAAAGTTTATCTAGTTCAAAAATGGTTGAGCCCATCTTTCAAAAGCATCCATGAAATCCAAAGTCCTTATGGTTACATTGAGCTAGAAAACCAGATTATTATGGTGAACCATATTTGAATAATGCTACGAACGATAAGGAATTTAAATTCACATTTAATTGATCCTAGCAAGCAAACTAATTCTCTCTAGAGCCAATTTCCCAATTGACTTGATAGCTAGAAAAAGTATTTGGCACTTGTGGCATCGTTGTTCTATGTCTGTTCTATCAAGCGTCAAAGTGGGTACTTGATGAAAATGATCACAATAGACTATCATTCTCTATACTTTCTTACTAGAGAAGTTCATTGAGAACATGGAATTCTATACGCATTCAAATAGTTGAACTAAACAAAACTTGTTCTTTTGCACCCACATAAAGATAACTTCAATTACTAGGAAAAGAGCAAGTGAATCAATAGTCACAAACTTGTCTTTCCTAGTATCAATGGGCTATTTTTATTTTTGAGCCCACAATTTCTACTAGCAAAGAGTCAATTTCTTGTGTTATTTCAACATCTTTAGGTAAATCCCTGTTATCACTCTTTATTTTATTTCAACATATTTAGGTAATATCGTTCTTCAAGGATTTTTTTATCTCGTTGTGGGTTGGTTTTAAGGATTTCTCAAATCTGGAAATTGCATAACAAAAATAAAAATCAGATTTGAGGAAACCCGAGAACTAGGTTTTATGCTTAAATGTTCATTCACGTATAGACATGGCTTCTATCTAATTAACTATAATAATGCAACAAGTTTATATTACATTTCTAGTGGTGAATTTTATCTTCAAAATGCTTCTAATTGCATATTTTATTTGGAGATTGTTTGGGTGAATTCTAGTGCTAATGTTGGATAACCTAATTCTAACATATTTGGGCTATTTCTTTGTTGCATTTCTCAAGCCCTAGTTAATACGTTCAATATGGCTTGCATATAAGTGGAAAATATTTCTCTTGGGTGGTTTATTCTTCACTCTAAAACTGGAATTCTGCATTTAGTTATCATTGAAACAGATTTAGAAGTGTGGGACAGCCTTAAGCTAGTCCCTATTTCAACATATGATTAATCGACACCTAAAACACACATTGCACCATCAATTTATGCTAATCGATTTCATTCCTAAGTGCTCTAAAGTTTCTTAAAGTGGTTTGTTTCAAGTAGCCTCTTCGAAGTTCTATTTACTGGAATGATAAATCATCTTGATGCAAATCTGAAGTTGTCTTTAATGTTTATCTTTACATCAGATTTGTTACGCACATCCACTCGCTCCTAACACTTTTCTCTTAAGTGGATAATTTGTGGTTTATGCTTTTGGTCTTGGATTGTTATCTGATGGAGGAGCATCTTGCCTCCAAAATCTAATCACTTTGATGAGGCCTAGGGAGTCTTCATTTACTAAGGGATTTGGTTCCCTAATTGATTAAATTAATGTAAATTCCTATGTTTCTAGGAAATTCTAGATGATTAAGTGAGTTGGCTTGAATTAGTTGAATTTTATTGTAATTAGATATTCCTATGAAATAGATCTCGAGATTTGTGAGGGTTTGGAGAGATCCTAGAGTGATATCTCGAGGATTTTGTGGATATAGAGTGATCCTAGGAGTGTAGTTCAGGATTTAGAGGATCCTTGGGGATTATTGTTGAGAATATTGTGAATCTGAACTGATTGTAGTTCAGAATCCATTTTGTATAAAGAAAAAGTAAGCCTAAGGGGCATTGAAAGTTGGCCATTAATCTAAGTAATTAGGCTAGAGAGAGGGAGAGGCCATCCAGTGAAGAAATCGAGCCAAGAAGAGGCCAATCGAGTGAGGAAATCACACCAGAGAGTGAAAGGCCATTTGAGGAGGCCTTATGTAAATTGTATGTACAATAATGTACTTCTGCATAATATAGATGGACCACTTTGGTTTGAGTGTGATCGATTGTCGAAAACCCTCTATCATTACAAGTCTTTGTATATTGTATTGAGGTTGTGGTTGTATGTGTAATTGCAGGTTCCAGGGAAAAGAACCCTGAAAAGGAGAATTTGGTTTATAACTGAATTAAGGAACTCCGACCATAATGATCATCGATCACTGTAAGGATCAATGATCTATATATTCATTGTTTAGATATGTTTAAAGGGTTATCCATTGAAGATTGAAGGCGTAGATGAAATTCCAGACAAGATCAAAACTACAAAGGTTACAAAATGATCATTGATCATTTTTAGGATCGATGATCATTATTTGTTACATTGTGTAATTGGGGAAGAACTCAAGATCGTTAGATCATTTGGCCCGGTTACAGGGACCATCGATCTACTCCAGAGAGAAGTTGTAAGGGAGGAAAGTGATAACCGTCAGATCGCGATTGGAAAGGAAATTCAACAATGAGGATAAATTTGTGTTTGCAAGATGCCCAAAGTTTAATGGAAAAACGATCTACGAAAAGGGGAAAATTTGTGGATCCCAAGAACCACATGTTACCCCTAAGTGATTTTGTGTTTCTCTAAGAATGTGATAAAAGGACCTCTTGACATTTTCAAAAAGTAGCCTTGGTCACGGGTTTTGGTCGTATGGTGTAAAGGGATACACACTTGGGATTTGGCGCCAATAGATATAGCCCATGGTCATAGATCGAGGTCACACCAGAAGGAGGTAAGCACTCTGTCAAAATTGTTGGTCACGAAGCAATAAGGTAAGCGCTTGGGTTTTAATCTTGTTGTTCTGTTAAGCACCTTGTTCATTGGGTTATGGTGACGAGCCTGGGCCCGGGGAAAATGGAACCAGAGGGAGTATTAAAAGAGTAAGCCAAGATAGAGGAGGTCGAATTAGTCGATCCATACATGTGATCGACATAGATTTGTGATAGAGAGAATGTTTCCATTCGAAATCAATAGAACCTGATTAAAAATATTGTGGTGACATTATGTCCACGTGAAGCATATAGAATCTGTTGGATGAAGATCATGTGGATAGCAAAAGATAAGCATTAAGAACTTATTCACCATTGAATTGCAGAGACAGTGAAGGCATGATAGAGTGTATGGGTGAATGGATGAGTCTATCCATAAATGTGAGCGACTCACGAATTTGAATTTCGAATTCAGATCAAGTTGCAGACTAGATCCTTGGTAACCTCATTGTAGGTGATAGTGCAGCCTATTGGAATTATAATTGTCTAGACCGTGGGTAGAATGACCAAGGAAGTCATCATTATATTAAGGCATTTAATCACTTATTTCGAATCCTTGTACTTTGTATTGTCATACATATTTTGGATTCATTGAATTAAATCATAAGCTTCCATGGTATTAATTCACTAAAGAGATTTACTCATAGATTCATTGGTAGATAGGGATACCCCTCTTGGCCTTTGATGTTGGCCTAAAGTAAAGGGGATATTATATTGAGGTGATAGTGGTGCAAGTCCCATCTTGTTTCCCCAAGGTAGCACATGTGTTTGGACTTTCCACTAGGGTACTAGTTTAGGCGGTAACATTACCTAAAACTCCATGGTCAGTGAGTGAATGATATGGAATGTCTTTAATGACCCTAGATAAGTTGCAAAACACCTTCAAGCAAGTCGCATCCATTCAAATCCACTTACAAACCATATCATACCCCAGAAAACATACATGGGCCCTAGAACACATTAGGGACTTATGTCATCTAACTGCTTGGTCCCCGACCAAGAACCCCAGGAGTGCACTAGGGGCCCTAGATCCCAGCTAGGGGATTTTCCATCCTCTCAAAGAATGGCTCTTGCAGCTGCACTAATTTTAACAACTACGAATATCTTGGTTTCATTTGTTATATTTTAACATTTAAGAGTTTTATTGTGAACATGAAATGCCTCACCACACCTATTTTTATCCCATAGCAATAGAAAGTGTGGAAAAAATACACACCCCTAGGCATATAAGGTGAAACCAACTCTCGATCTGAATGATGATTTCTTATCATACCTTCTCAATTTCCTTATGTTCAAAACATAGACACCATGCTTTCGAGTGTTACTCCATTATGGAAGTCTAATTAGAAAGAAATCTCATGGAAATCGCAACATTAGTAATCAAAAGGTAATCCAATGACAATGATACAATTCACAACAATGCTTGGGAAATCTTCATAGATACCCCACTTCAAGAAGTTCTATTAATATGCACGAGAATCTTTGTGTTTGTAAGATTTATGAATTGTATTTGGTTAAAACACTTCATCTTGTTGAATTATTACCTTTGTGTAGGTACAAAGATAGAGTATTCTTGGAAGTGCTAAATACTCAACCTCCTTCTCTAGTGAAAAGGTCATCACCAACCATTCCACGAGATATCTCGCAATAGCTATGTTTACCGAGTTACCCCTAGGCACACGTATACCCATGGTCCATTCCTAAATTCTTATTCATGGTTTTAATGCAATAACTACTTCCCTTGAATCCTTAGACTCCACTAATTATTTCCTCAAATGAATATTTTCTTATGAGCATGTAATTATTAATAAGCCTAGAATGTTAATGTTGGTGCAGATTTAGGAAATTTTTGAGCAGTTTCATTAAGCTCCTTCCTACTTTTTAACTTCTCACTAGGTGTAGTTGCAAGTTCATTGCAAGAATTCTTGGTTTGCATTGTATGGTAATTTTAGTCTCCGGGATTTAAATTTTTCACAATTTATGTTCCAAGACAAGCTTGCATCCCTACCAGAATTGTAACACCATGTTTTCCCCAATAGTTTTAATTATGATAAAACTTCATATAATTGTGATTATGAAGATTGTAATTATGTTTTCATTAATGAAAAACACCAGGCAGATGACTGAGAGGGAAAAGATTTGAAAGTACCAGCCATGACATATGGAATTGATGAAGTGGAGTGGTGAGGTGGAGTTGTGATGTTTTGGTGAAGAAAATAGGAAGCTTGCTTAACAAGCCAACTTACACTTGTAAACATAAAATGCACACATGTCAGCATACTTGAACCTACATGGAGCCACGTGACCAGTTATGGAAGACAGGATTGGTGTTTGACACAGATAATACTGCTGACATATATGATCTCTTGAAGAGGAAATGATCAACTAAAAAACCTGACAAAAGTACATCCCTGGATTGCCCCTTCAAAATATGGATCCCTAACTAGAGGTCGCTTCTGACAGAAGCCATGGGAATCCCAAGGATTGGAGGAGAAAGAGACCAAAGGTGGAAAAACATCACCCAAGGGAGGCAGAAGAAAACATGAGGGGAGATGCAAGAGAGATAGACACAAGAGAGAACATGCACGTGAGAAGAGGTTGATGCACATAGGAGAATGGGTAAGCGATGAATATTTTGCAACATCAAAAAGCTTGGAAGAGTTGGTGAGTAGTAAACTCACATACAAATGGTGCGATAAAACAAGGAGTTCAGTCGCACAAATATGAGAAAGAGGAGAAACTAGAGAGCTTTCCTTGAAGAAAATAAGAAGCTCGTCTAAATTATTGATGATCACCTTGAAATAGAGAAGACCTGAATCTAGACTGGAGTGATGGAGGGTTGCAACTTGGTACGGATTGGGAAAAAATGGGCACCGGTAAGGGGAGGTCGTCGAGGTACTGTTTAGCAAAGAAGGGGCTCCCTTGTGCAGAGGAAACCCAATTGGAAAGGTACATGATAAACCTATAGAATCCATGAGCTCAGTGGGAAGAGGGAAACTTATGTTGTTGTCAAAGGAGGAAGGAGAGTAACCTTCCTAGATCATCCTGAGTTAGAAACCAACTAAATCATTCCCTTTTGATATCATGGCTTGGCACAGGGTGGCTTGTTGTAAAAATACACATTGTAGCATATCCTAAGGCTGGGAGGAAAGACATCCTATCTCAATCAGTTCGTTGGTGATATTTACTGAAAAGACAAGTATTTCATCCCAATGCATGTGTAATACAAATTTAGCAATGTAAACTTGTTGTTTTTATGGTTTAATTGAAACTGTGAATATGTAAAGGAATGGTTGAATTCCTGAGAAAAATGGAGTATGTTTGTCTCTTCTCATTGTTAATCTAATAGTTCATAAACAAGAAAAGAAAAAATATTAATTAATAAAGTAAGGCATGAATGGCATGTAACCCAAATATCTTGCAAGTCTTGAGAGGAAAGCTTGCAAAATATGGATAAATTTTTCATTAGGGAGGGGATAGGAGCTCACTAGTAGCTGGAGAGTCCTTGTAAGGGTTTGAGAGTCTTAAGCCCTATGAAAATTCATTTGTATTTAGGTGGAAAGCTTGCAAGATATGAAAACTTCCATTCAGGTGAAGGGGAGATTCTTAGTCTGTTTAAGAGTGAACTTACAAACTCTTGAGAGTTGGTAGAGCCTTAGAAAAGAATTAGAAGAAACCCTGGAAGGTTTAAGTCTGGATTCATATTGTTTCCCCGGAGGAAAACAATGTTTTAAGATGGGTGGGTTTGCAATCATTGATTCAGCGAAGCGAGAAGATTCAGGTTGTTGGTCGGATGGTACTACCTTCGGAGTGACTAGAGTGAGGTTGTATTTGAACTTTGATGGGGAGAGCCTCGAATCCAAGAGGACCATTGATCTATTGGATAGTGACTAGGGTGAGTTCTGAATCGTTGGATCTAGTAGTAAGGTTATTGGAAGAGCGGTCATCGAATGTTTGAAAGGAGAGATAAATCAAGAGTTTGACGACAGGAAATTTGAGGATCGTGCATCCATCGTTAAGTGTCCCATGAGATCCTAGTCGTTGGATCTAGCAAGAATCACCCCAAAGTGGAGGATTTGAGATCCTTAATAGGAAATCGGTTGTAATCCTGAAATTCATAGTGTCTATCGGATTATATGAATGGGGATCATACGATGCGTCGGAGAGTGTGTGGTTAGAGTGAGTTGATTAGAGTATTTTTTGGAACCATAGTGGAGACACTCAGATGGGGCGAAAATCTGAGAAGGAAGGAGGATTGTTGGATTCTGGAGGATGGTTTGTTGGGATATTGTCGTTGGAGGGGAGAACGACCTATATGGTTGGGAATTTTGATAGGAATGAATCTAAATACCCACAGATCATTGATATGAGTGCGAGGAGCAAACATGACCCTCTGATTAAGGGTGTTTAGGCACCTAGTCACCTTAATAAACCATGTGGGAAACATATCTGAGAATTAATAAGAATTAGTATAGTTTTAGTTGTGATAAGAGAAGTCTTTACTCAAACAATTGATGAATCTGATAGCATGTCATGAGAGGAGAAAAACAAATTCAACATCTCGCCAGCCTAAGTGATGATTAAGGGGGTCGAGTGTGTTACGGAGTGGTATCAGAGCGAGGTTCAAACTCTAAGCTTAAATGGGTTGCCAAGGCCGCTTAAAATTGTTTAAGAAAGATTTTTCTTTGCCAAGAATGCATGTTGTGGTAATGATTCATGTAATGGCTAACAATGTTTTGTTATTTCAACACGTAGGACAGTGTAATTGAATGGTACAATGTAGCATGGAAGACACATAACACTTTAGAGATGAGGAATCTGATGGCCGGAGGGATAGAAAAACCCCTCCATATTTGATGGACATTGTCAGAAATCTGAAGGCAGATAATGAGAGGCTCATGAGAGCTCAAGCTGAACAAACAGAGTTGAATGCAGTGTTACTGCAGATCTTGTCTTAGATTCAAAAGCATATGCAACAAGGCCCTAGTAATGCAGAGTTGCAACAATTGAAGAGGTTGAAAACCCCTTCATATGCCCAGAAGCATGAATTGGCCCATAGCGATGTGGGAAAGATTTCTTCCAAGAAAAGACATCGGGACATTAAGAACAGAAAACCTAGTGGAATTGTTTCCACAAAGTCATATAGCAAGAAGATTTCTTTCAAAGAGTTGTCCAACAGTGACATTGGAACGAGTGTTCCAAAGAAAAAGAAGAGACGTCTGCAGAGTTCTCTGACTAAAGAATTAAAGAAGGACAAATTGTTTTTGTAGTCTAGGGGAAAGTACGAGAAGTTGTCGGTAGATCCTTACATAGAGCATTACACATTACAACATTATATACAAGAGCACACAAACATATAGAAGAGCATAAATAAATGGAGGAGAACCGTCAATAGGTTTTATTATATATAAGTCCATAACAACCTTTGTCTTTCCATTACATGATAGTGTATATGTATATGTGACATACAGTTACTAGTCAGTTACATTCCTTAACTAGTCAGTTGATGCTAACTCTATGTTCAACCGATTTCCAAACCGACTATTGCAGTCAACTTGGCTAGTCGACTAGTGGGTCTATTCAACGGGGCCGACTAGCCCCTACAACATCTCCCCCCTCCTCAATTCCTTGCTCGTCCAGGGAAAGAGGGGAGTGTGACAAAATACAAAAAAAATCTATTATGTCCTCTTGGAGGTTATTAAAAAATGAGAGAGAGAAGAGAAGAAGAAGAAAATGATGTTGCAAGGATCTGTCGAAGCCGAGTTTCTTTGTGCATGCCTTGTCTGTTGGATGTACTATCTAATCCTTTATTGAAATATGCAGTTCCTTGGGTTCTTTAAGGGTGCTCAAAGTGTCGATATTGAACTAGACTCCTTATACTATCTTCTAAAACTTGGCTTGTCAGACTATTGTTTTCTTCTTTGGTAGTCTAAATTTTGATTGTTTTCTTTTTTATATTACTGTGTAAGAGTTAGAATGATTTGGGTTTACCACAGATGTCTTCATTAGGTATTTTAGTACAAGTAACCTGAATTGTATTGTGACTTCCAGAACCTACCACAGACTCTACCATGGAATGGTTTGGGACCAGGATAGTTGGAAGAATGTCCAACATCTTCCACTCGACCTCCATCTTTCACCAATGATGAGTGGCTTGGATCTCCTACCACAAGTTGTTGCTCACAACTGGCCAAATGATATAGCGACATGTTAGGAATAATCGTCTAATGCCTCTCTGTGTTTGAGATTACACGATTGGTACCCAAGAGGTGTTGAATTTCCCACTATTTAAGGCTCGTGTATTTAATTTCAATTTTATGTTTAGCATTTACTTAACCATAAATTAATGCAACAACAATAACTAATTGCATTAAACCAAGATCACAAGAAGAATAACCATGCACAAGAACATAAAAAGTATCCTCGGAAACCTCTCTCAACAAGGGAAGAAAACCCAACCAATCCTTTGCTATATTCTCAAGAGAAGATCCCCCCATCCATCACCAAACCTAGCACACAAGAGGGTGTTGTAATTCTTATAATTTCAGACAACAACTTCTGAAATCATGAGATGACATAAAGATAACTGTGTTTCCTCAATGGAGATTCACCTTTATTTATACAAAACCTATCACATCAAATGATGTATCTATTGGCACAATAGGGTCGACCTCAATAACTTAGAATATAATTAATAATTACAATATTAATTATCTTTTACATTAATTATTTTTCACTTTATGGTGGGGCCGACCTATACCCTTTACATCACAATTAGGGTTACAGGTAAATCTAACTCTTAGACAATATAACAAGGGATCTCACACACCCACTATTGCTTAGCCACTAGGGGCACGTCCACTTGTGTTCAGCCACAGGGATGTCCAAATCAACAGATCTCTATCTCAATGAGTCTCACAGGAGAATCATCTGGACACACACTCATTAGTGCTCAACCACTAGGATCACGTCCACCTGTGCTCAGCCACAGGGACGTCCTAATCAATAGATCTCTATCTCATTGAGTCTCATAGGAGAATCATCTGGAGTGTTGTTCCAGAGTTTATACTTAAGGATTTAAAGTATAAAGTCTAGGCATCTAAAAACTAAAGAGGGTTTAAAAAATATGAAAGAAAATCAGTTCTTTAAGAAAAGAAGCTATGGTTGATTTCTGATTTGTCTTTGTCTAGCTTCAAATTGTTCCTGGATTCTTATGTCATGTTCAATGGCTGCCCATGAATGTTCAAGTTCAACCCGGGTGGTGGTTGTCTAAGATAGTATTAAACAAGGTTAATGCGATGTTGGTTTGATCTGTGAGGTCGAGTGTTATATTAGGCTATCTTGCAACAGGTACAGTCATGGAGGAAAAGAAGGTTACAAGATCTGTTTTTGTTTTTTTAGGGTTTGTTGTTTCTGTTTTAGATTATATGAGAAAAATTCCTAAATTGGAATTAATAATATAACGATTTTAGAGGTTGTTTCCTGTATCTGAGTTAAATTGAAAATAATGAATGTGATGAAAGAAAACATAAAGTTGTTTAAACAACGTGAGGCATCAATCATGGAAGAATCTCACCTGTAACAAAAGAAGAAATTAGACGAGGAACCTTTAATGAAGCACAAAGATATAATAATCTAAACAATTCACAGGTCTTGTGTTTGCTAATAGCAAACACAGAGGAAAATATGTAAACAATCAGATGACTAAATAACATAAAACTACAGTAGATGTTGTACTAAGTTGTAGTTAAACATTCATCAAAGATATGTAAGAAATGATGTCAAACATGAAGATACAGAAGAACACATAACTCGGGATTGACGGAATATGGAGTCTCCGGCTTGCATTATATTAATTCTTGTAAAGGAGAAATTTCTTTGCTACAATCCGACCAAAAAAAGCCTTCTTTAAGTCTTTTGAAATTATATTTATACAAAAGGTCGCCAACCCTAGACGGTTGGCATTTTCCTAACTCCTAGGTGCTAACGGTTACAAAATACAAACTTGAACCATTTCGCTTGGTTACTTTTTATCTCTCTGTCATTCTGACAAAATGAGCATGCATATAGTACTTCATTATTTCTTTGAATTATTTCCTTCACTTGGTCTGAGACACTCAACGCACCTACTAAGAAAATGTACTAAAATTCTGGAAGGCTCTGCCATATCCTTTGCTTCAAACAAATACAGCTTCCTCTAAATTTTCGGCAACCTGTCTTTAAAACTTCTATCTTCAAACTTCACTGATTTTAATTGTAAACTCGGCTTCACCATCCATCTATCCATTTGGGCAACGTCAACCTATTTTAACTGCGAAATTTCAATTTGAACTTCATTCAAGCTCTCTTTTATGTTCAGTTGATGCCTTATAAATTTCAATTTGAGCTTCATTCAAGCTCTCTTTTATGTTCAGTTGATGCATCTTTTTCTTTGAAAGCAATGTTCTCTAATGATTGATTTACTTCCCAAAAGTAGTTTTGAATGATCTCTACTTTAGAAAACAGGCTTTGTTGTTATGCCTCTAGCTTCTGATGCACTTCCAGTGTCTGGGCTTGGAATATCGTTATATTTTCCACCTGGATTTCAATAGAACTCAATTTATCTTGCAACTGCCTTACTAATTCCTCTTGTTGAATGACATGCCCTTGACTTTCTTGCATATTCTTGTACATCTCATCTAAACTTGACTTGAGCAGTTGGATTTCTTGTTTGTCAACAACTCTAGCTTGTTCAAGTCCTTTATTTATCTCGTTTCTAATATTATTCTCTTTGTTCCTTCGTTGGCTTTGCAACTGGGCTATCATTTGATTCCTTTGTTTCAGCCTTGCTTTCAAATTATCAACTGAAAACAAGTTGGGCGTAGCGAAAGCTCCCAGAGAACCTGCTACCTCTGTGGAAAAATCCTCTTCTTCTAGATTTTGTCCATCCAGAAGTACTCTGTGCTTTTTAACCATTGTACCTTATTTCAAATGCATTTCTTGTTTCACTATAGCTTTCCTCTTCTTACTAAAAAATAAGTCAGAGGAAGGTATTTCTTCAATAGAGACTGGGGTAAGATCACTTACATATGTAACTTCAAGATGAGGAGTCCCAACACTTCACTTCAAAGGAGTCAATGTTGTAATAGGACTGCCTAACTCTGTGAATTGTGTTTCTCCTATTGTTTCGGGGGTATCAGCAGGAATTGTTGATGATAAAGGAAGTGTCATTTGATTCGTCTTTAAAGGTATCTCGGATTTAAACTCTATTTTAGACCCTGGATGGTCTATTTGTGAAGTTTCTGATCTTTATGAAGACACTTCAGGATTCTTTGGGTTTTCCACCATAATCCCTTTATCCAAAGACTTTGGTTCGAAACATGGAGGTACACTTTCTTGTTCTGAAGGATATGTTATTGATTCTCCCTGTAATATCTTGGGTAACCCACTTCGTCTATTCTTTTGGAAAACAAAAAATTTGGCTTGTAGGTCAGGGGGTAATTCTTGGACTCTGTCTAATATCTCCTCATAGGCTCTGGCTCCTTTAAATATGTCATCACATGGAGAGTCTTCATGCTCATATGTTTCCATATTGCAATGAGCTGGATCATTTCCCACAACTTGATATGGATCATGCCTTTTGAGTTCAACATCTACCAGTTTAATGTCCTCTAATGTTACAGCTTCTACCTTAGAATGACCAAAATTTAGCAGTGAAAACCTCCCAATCTGTATAGGAAAAGCTGGCCAGAATTTCTTTTGAACTTCTTTTAACTCTTTACTGATGCCTCCTGTTATTATCTGGTATGCCACTTCTCTGCACACCAGTCTGTCAGGAAGAAACTTTGGGAGAGCATGAGGGGGAATTGAACATCCGAAGACTCTGGCATAAGAGAAATTATCTTCGATAAACCAATCTGCAACTGTTTTGAGGTTTCCCATGATTTTCTCTGAAATCCGAGGGGGTGGGTATCCATACAATATTTGGTGCATAGGAATCACTACATAGTGAGAGATTTCATAAAAGAAATCTTTTGCTTTTTCTTCCCATGGTTGAGAGTGATAGAAATGGATGGGTTATGTACAGGTTGGATTCCAGCTCCAATTCATCAATGGGAAAGGGTTCATATAACATATAGCATCCATGACATACGCTGCCATATAAAAAGACCCAGGTTGGCCTTTTGACTTTTCCATTTGGTACTTAGCAATCTCCTTGGTTAGGTTATCTGATAGAATCTTACCCCAGTTGAAATTGAAACCCTCGACTACCTCATGCATAATGGGCACCCATTCCACCGAAAAATGGGAAGGTATTTTCCTCCCAAATAGTCTACATAACATCATAGCTATATAGACCGCATATTCATTTAATGATGCAGTGGGATAAATACCATGGGAATCAGTTCTAAATTTCCCTAGAATTACCCACCATGTTTTGATTATATCTAGATAGGTTTGGTCAAATTTTGTACACTCCTTTCGCTGAAACTCTTCTACGAATTCGGAATTATAACTATATTTAGAAACAGGGGATAGCTTGTACATTACTTGAATGTGTTCTGGCCTGAAAGAGTCGACAACGACCTTTTGATGATTCACGATGCTCCTAGTTTGTACATCAGTGTTCATCAGAGCCCAGTTTATCATGTCATTGTATGGCATGAGCTTCGACCGTGTAGCTATTTTATGAAGTTCAGCCTCTGCTATAACTCTGAGATTAGTTCCAGTCTTATCAATGTTTT
Organism: Picea glauca; assembly: GCA_000966675.3. Taxonomy (NCBI): domain Eukaryota; kingdom Viridiplantae; phylum Streptophyta; class Pinopsida; order Pinales; family Pinaceae; genus Picea; species Picea glauca. The sequence goes on along the minus strand of JZKD02S0444332.1, from coordinate 6,761 downwards.
CGTCTCCAAAATCATCTGGGCAATTTTTAACATCCTGCTCCAGTATTTCGAAAATCTACATCTAGGACCTGACCGAATCTACAGCGTGTGGTGTGGTATCAGATAGAACATTCGAGTTCGAATTTGAGCTTTCACCGACGTCATCACTCCTCTTCAGCGTTTTCCTGGGTTCCATGATGCCTGTGATAAAAAGCGGATACCTGTTACAGAGAAAAAGGCGTAAAAATTCTTGAATACAACTTGTTGATTTGGTGAAAGTGAGAATGAAATTTGAAATAGAGACCTTTATTCACCTTCAGCCTGCCTTAATTAGAATTTGCTTCTACGGGCAATGAATTTATTTGCCTTAATGAAGAGAGTACAACTAGAGATGCGTGTCTTACACTATAAAATATCCCATTAATCCATATTAAATAATGCCAAATATCGGTGATTCGAGACTAGGAGTTTGGATGTAATATCGTTTAAGAATCCCGAAAAGCGAAAATGTGAAAAGCCATTTTATATTGTTAACCTTTGTTTTGATGTTAAGTTAATCTCACTTAAGCACTTAATACTTTTGGGACTCCATGCTTCGGGGTTTTTTGAGCGTGATGAGTGATAATTCTCTGATTTCCCAAAATGCCATTGATTAACAATATATTAAGTATGTTTAAACTTTAATTAATCGTGATTAAAAGGGATTTCGTGAATTACACATCGGGATTTTGAACTGTCGTTTGAGTTGAGATTCCCGAAAATGAAAATACTATAAGCTTAAATTACCGTTAGACGTTTTTAATTATTCTTATTAACTTGGTTTAATTTCTTTTAAATTTACTTTCTGTGACTCCGGTATCGGGACTTTGGGGTTGTTGTTAAATATCAAACTGCGTAAATAGCAGAACCCCAAAACCCGAAACTCTTGAAACTCTTTTAATGTTTTGACCCCTTTTCAAAACCAAGGGCGGCTCCATAATCTGCTAAGACATTTAAACCATTGGATTGATTGGATGACTTTATTTTGACGGTGATTATCCACTTGCAGTTTTGTTCTCTTTTTTTTTTATTTAAACAAAAACGAAATTTTATTTTAGTGTAAGGTTTTGTTTTAGGAAAATATCAAGTTTGTTTCAACATGGAGTACCACATCGTCTCAACACTCTACACAGATGAGAACAGAAAACCCATCACATGGGCTCCTTCACCCCTCATAGGGGTACACATCGTTTCATATCAAACGACACACCCATATCATGGGCATCTTCCCTACTCAAGGGCACACAACGTTCCATCTCTGTCTCAAAGAGAACGACACACCCATCTCATGGGCATCTTCCCTACACAGGGGCACACAATGTTCCATCTCATTCTCAGAGAGGAACGACACACCCATATCATGGGCACACCCAACTCATGGGCTCTCTCATAGGCTGACTCAATCAGTCTGTGTCCTGGAGTATGTCTCACGAAGTTGTAATAATCAACACTCCCTCTCATCTAGGGAGGCATTCTCCACCAGGCCAAGTCTCTCACGGAAGTACTTGAACTTTGTCTTATCTGTAATCATCAACACTCCCTCTCAGCTAGGGAGGTATTCTCCTCTAGGCCAAGTCTCTCACGGAAGTACTCAAATTTCATCTTGGCAAGCAGTTTGGTAAATATATATGCAAACTTCTCATGTGTAGGAAGGTATTGCACGTGTATTTATTTCCTCTGCACCATGTCTCTAATATAATGATATTTTATCTCAATGTGTTTCGTGAAACACATTGTTCTCGGAGAGCTTCACACAGCTCTGGTTATCACAATGAATAATGATAGGATCCATCTCATGATCAAATAAATCTGTCAGGATCTTGTGAAGCCACACTACTTCACGAACTGCCACACTCAAAGCTATATACTCTGCTTCGCGGTACTCAAGGCCACAGAGCTTTGTTTCCTGTTGCACCAAGAAACCATGGCAAACCCCAAGGTAAAGCAACAATCATATGTGCTCTTTCGGTCCACTGCGCTCCCTGCCCAATCTGCATCGGCATATCCCTGCAAACTCAAGTCTACAGTGGAGGCATATCTCAAGCCATATCCAACAGTGCCTCGTAGATATCTCAATACATGCTTCATTGTTATCCATGATTCTGTCTCGGCTGACTCATGATGGAAGTGTATTGGGCTACTGGAGAAATTGTCTCATCATAGTCAACTCCCTCTACTTGTGAGAGTCTTATGGCTACAAATCTCGCTTTGTATTTCTCGACACTTCCATCGGCTGCATGCTTGATCTTATAGATCCACTTGGAAGTCACTACATACTTCCCTTCTGGTCTCGGAACAATATCCCATACATCATTCTTCAAGATGGATTGATACTCTTCTGTCATGGCATCTTGCCATACCTGTTGACTTGTCGCTTCTCCATGACAAGAAAGCTCAGTATCAATGATGTGGCTCATGGCTGAAAAATAACTCGAAGATCTCTTTGGTCTCTTGCTCTCTCGGAATGTACCTCGAGGAGTTGCATGTCCCTCTCCCTCTTGCAAATTTTTTCAAGTCCGGGCATGCCTTTTATGGCCTACTGTAATGTCTCTGGGGACATCAACTGGAGCAACTGGATCAACTGGAACAATAGTTGTCTCCCTCTGAATTGTTGAAGGGGGAGAAGGTATTGTCTCGCTGTCAATCTCCATCTGAGATTCTCTGGATCTTTGAAGGGCTATCTCTTCTTCAAGGATGACATCTCTGGTTACCTCAATCTGTCTCTGACCAAGGATGTAGATTGTATCCCACAAATGTACCTTTTCTACCTGAAGGGTCGAGCTTGGACCTCTTCTCTTCGGGTACATGAAAGTATAGTGGACACCCAAATATCCTGAAGTGTCCAATCCCAGGCTTCACTCCGGTGAAGGCTTCTTTGAGAGTTATGTTCTTCAAAATCTGGTGAGGACTCATGTTCTGAACATATACTATTGTCATTCATGCTTCTGCCCACATAATCATAGGCAGACTCTGATCATGTATCATTGCTTTGATTGCTTCAATGATGGTTATGTTCTTCCTCCTTCTCAAATAGTTTTAACTCCCTTTGAGTCAAGTGACTCCCTCTTAAGTCTGAAGGATAAGCATCTTCCTTTGTTTTTAACTTGCCTGGAACAAGAAAACAAACAAAAGGAAACAAGACAAGAATATCTCCTAGAGGAGAATAATGAGTACATATCTAAAATCAAAACAATTTAAGGATTGTTGTCACAACTACAACACCTACTTGTAATGTAGAAACCTTAGAAATGTAGGTTAGAGGCATGATAATTAAAACAATCAAACCTGGAATCTTCACTTCCAGTGTGTTGTTCCTCTGAATGCACTGAGATCCCTCTGTATCCATGATTGCAGCAAGCGTTCCTTCCTTCTGCAAGTACCCTCATGACAATGATACAAATGATATATACAAGTTCATACCTGAGAGTGTACATTGTCGGTTCTTCGGTCTACTTGTTTGTTCGAGTGATATAGGCCAACACACACTATTGAATTACTTGATCCTTTGGTTTCCATTACAAAACAAGCATGCCCACTGCTGGATTTATACCTAGTTGCAAACTTACTCAAACAAATTTGTAAATATGCAAAAGGGTTGTAAGGTTGTTGTCATATGAATCAGGCTTTAAAAACCTTAAAAGTGAACCTATAGCTGAAAATGCCTCCAACCAATATGTAGCACAGACCATGTTGTGTTTTGTCCCCATTAAAAATCAAAGGCAATCCTTAGAACTGCGCTCTGGTTACTGTGAAAGTACCTTGTTTGCAGAACTGATGATGCCTTCAAAAACCAATTTCTATCTCTAGAATACCCGTTGTCCAATCTCCAAAAGAATACCCTTATGCTGCAATGAATCCCTGAAGTAATGCCTTGAGATTCGCAATTATAGTGGCCTAGATTATAGTGACCTAGATCAATATTTAAGTTTTCTCTAGAATGCACAGAACAAAATCCTCAGATATCTCGATATCTCACATGTTCATGAACTCTAAAAAAAAATCATAGTTATTACTGCAACTATTGATAACCCTGCCCCTGATAAAGTAACCTCCAAAAGGACTTGTTGTTGGGAACCAGTATAGATCTGAGTTTTAAGGGTTTGATGTGGCAACTTTAAAGGCATGCGACCAACCTTAGAAGACTCTAAACAGGGCTCGACCTAGGCCGGTAGGCCTGCATCCAATCTTAAAAATTTTACCACCGAATTTAGGTAGAGGTCTGACCCTCTCCATACTCCAGTTGCAGGTGTAAGATAGCCTTACGACCTTCCTTTATTTGTTGTGGGGTCCGGCCTCTTTTCTTTGCAATAGCCGCAAGTGACCACGATCTTACTTCAAACTTGAGCAAGTAGTATTCTTTGAGACCCGCGATGATACCATGTTGAATTTCCCACAAGTTTAGGATCATGTGTTTAATTTCTATTTTATGTTTAGCATTTACTTGAAACATAAATTAATGCAGCAACAATAACTAGTTGCATTAAACCAAGATCACAAGAAGAATAACCATGCAAAATAACACAAGAAGTATACTTGGAAACCCTTCTCAACAAGGGAATAAAACCCAGCCAATCCTTTGTTATATTCTCAAGAGAAGATCCCCCCAGCCATCACCAAACCTAGCACACAAGAGGGTGTTGTAATTCTCATAATTTCAGACCACGACTTCTGAAATCATGAGATGACATAAAGATAAGTGCGTTACCTCAATGGGGATTCACCTTTATTTAAACAAAACTTATCACATAAAATGATGTGTCTATTGGCACAATAGGGCCGACCTCAATAACTCAGAATATAATTAATAATTACAATATTAATTATCTTTTACATTAATTATTTTTCACTTTATGGTGGGGCTGACATGTACCCTTTACATCACAATTAGGGTTACAGGTAAATCTAACTCTTAGACAATATAACAAGGGATCTCACACACCTACTAGTGCTCAACCACTAGGGGCACGCCCACCTGTGCTCAGCCACAGGGACGTCCAAATCAACAGATCTCTATCTCACTGAGTCTCACAGCATAATCATTTGGACACACACTCATTAGTGCTCAGCCACTAGGATCATGTCCACTTGTGCTCAGCCACAGGGACGTCCTACTCAACAGATCTCTATCTCGTTGAGTCTCACAGGAGAATCATCTGGAGTACCACATCATCTCAAATCTCTACACATAGGAGAACAATAAACCCATCACAATATTAATAATTACAATATTAATTATCTTTTACATTAATTATTTTTCACTTTACGGTGGGGCCGACATGTACCCTTTACATCACAATTAGGGTTACAAGTAAATCTAACTCTTAGACAATATAACAAGGGATCTCACACACCCACTAGTGCTCAGCCACTAGGGGAACGTCCACCTGTGCTCAGCCACAGGGACGTCCAAATCAATAGATCTCTATCTCACTGAGTCTCACAAGAGAATCATCTGGACACATACTCATTAGTGCTCAGCCACTAAGATCACGTCTGTTAATGTTTATGCCATTATTATAGTTCTTTGCATTTCAATAGATAAGAGCATAATAAGAACAAGATCACTGAGAAATACACATTCAAAAGAGACAACATTTATCCTGGGAAACCCTCTAGGGGAAGAAAACCCAGCAAAAACTTCCTTATCATAAATAGCTTATACAATGTTCAAGAGATAACTCAAACCAATACAGATTGTCCTCCCCAAGAGATGCGCCACTCTTCTCCTTCTCTCCAACTAGTAATTGCAGCTTGCCTCATAAGAGAATGAGCAAGTGAGTTGTGTCTTAGAAGTGAGGCTCTAGCCTCTTATTTATATCAATCTGGCACGTGTGAAGAGTCACCATTTGGCAGAGCCGACCTCTCACTCTGGGTGGATAAACCCACCTTTAATTAATTCTGGACCTTCCATTATAACTGTTGGGGCCAACTTCTTATTCTGCACTTTGTAATTGTCCGATGACCAATCCGCAAAAGGGGATTTGGTCCTTATACAATTACCGATATGATTAGTCCTCAATGGGGATTAATCCAATAACAATAATAATAATAATGACATGATTAATCCGCAATGGGGATTTAATCCAATAACAAAATAATAATCATTAATCCACAATGGGGATTTAATCCAATAATAATAAGAATGCTCTTCGCAGTTACATTATTTCAACACTCCCCCTTAACAAGAAAAGTATTCTTCATCAGCATCAGGCGAGAGAGGTCTACATCATCAGTGGCATCTTGGAGGACAGTATCGTCAATATCATCTTGAACCATTGTCTAGCACATTTACGAGTCATCGGAAGTTTTCTTCATCAGCAGCATTATCATTCTCGAAGGAATGCTATCATCATCTGAATCAAACATGTATCAGTAAAAATGATACCTCATTACAGCACTAGGTTGTCACATCATAGTACTACACTAGCACAATGTCACAGCGGTTAAGCTGGTAGCTCAATGTAAGACACATCTTGCTTTACGTCTAATAACTAGGTCAGAAGCAAGTAATATCATCATCTCACTTTACGTCTAACAACTAGGTCAGAAGCAAGGAATCACAACGTCATGCTTTATGTCTAACAACTAGATCAGAAGCATGACTCATCTTGCTTTGCGTCTAACAATGAGGTCAGAAGAAAGGAACACATCAACATCTCGCTTTACGTCTAACAACGAGGTCAGAAGCGAGGAATCATCGGCGTTATGCTTTACGTCTAACAACTAGGTCAGAAGCATAACTC
>JZKD02S0444277.1:5782-17617 GCA_000966675.3 Picea glauca | reverse complement strand
TGACCAATTTCCCTAAACCTTATCTTCTTATCTCACACTTTTGTGAATCGAAAGTAACTTTATGACCTTGGTCACGCATTTGAGTCACACTTAGAAGATTGTGTTTCATATCTTCTACCATTAAATATTTTGTTCCTTTTTATTCTTATTCCCAATTCGAATTGTGCCTTCTCCAATGATATTCGTTGAATTATCATTTATGAAGGAGACTGATCCATTTCTTTCCTTTCGCAATGTAAGAAATTTGTCTCTGTCACCTATTACGTGTTTTGAACACCCACTTTCAACATACCAACCATGTTTCTTCTGCTTAGCTTGTAGAGTGACTATGCATTCTTCATTGTTATACTAATATTGCTTTCTTATCCATGTCATTTTCTGAGGTTCTTGTCTGTGACTATTGTTATTCTGTTGAGGTTCTTTAGGTGGGACTATCATTCTGCAATTTTTGGCCACGTGTTTAAAATTGTTACATTTGTAACATTCCACTTCAATGCTCAAAGATTAAAATCTATTGTAATTTCTTCTTTGTGTTTCACTAAGTCTTCTTGAGTAACCCTTTTGTGTATGACTCTCAAAGTTGTTATTGTTCTTGTTGTTAGTTGTGCAATTCACATATTTATGTCCCAAATTATTACATGCATAACATAAACAAAAAAATATAGTTTGACACCTGGGAGTTGAAGATCTTCTGAAAGAAGGTGCTCTTATGAATCCTTCTTTTTCTTGAGGCCTATCTATCTGTTGTTGATTCTGAAATCTGAATCTTCTTGGTGGAGGAGTGTCCCTATAATCTTCCTTGTACATCTTCCTATACCCTTTGATTGTTTCTGCATATCTTTTTGGATTTGTTTTTTGCTCTATTGTTTTGGAGCTTGATCTCTTTTCTATCTGATTGTATCCAAATCCAGACTTGTCAAGATGAGATTTTTTACTATTGATAATGTCATCTAGAACTTTTGAGATATTCTGCATATTTTTCTTTTGAATATCCTTTCTTAGTGTGACAATCTATGCTTCCAAGTTTCTAATGATCTTTTATTTTTCTTCTAGTTGTTCTTTGAGTGCTTTTTCAATTATTTTATTTTATTCTATTTGAACCTTCAATCTTGTGATCATTTGTTCTAGTTCTCGAGTGTCCTTTTTCTTTTCTAGTTTTGCTTGTAGTTTCTTGTTTTTCTTCTTTGCTCTTCCGATAACTTATATGGCACACATTAATTCTTCTCGATAGTCAACTTCTGCCTCTTCAATTTCATCTTCAACTTCTTCATATCCTTCTTCGGCTTCTTCATATTCTTCTTCGGAGTCTTCTTTGTCAAAATCTTTTACTGCCATGAATAGAACTCTTCCTGTCTCACTGTCATTGCTTTCATCTTCATCTGATGATGAGATGTCTTCTTTGATGCATAAGCTTTTCTTGAAATCTTTCTTTGTAGTTATTTTGCCTTTATATGTTTGTTTTCCTTTTGAGTAACCTTCATCATTTCTCTTTTTCTTATGAGGATGTTTGTTAGAAAAATGACCAATACCATCACAATTAAAACAAATCAAAGGAATCTTACCTCTATACCTACCATTGGTTCCCTTGTTCAGTCTTTTGATGAAGTTGGCCACTTCTTCATCATCTTCCGAGACATCCCTGCTGCTACTATATTCTTCTTGTTCCTTTTTATTTTTCTTTGGTCGTTTGGATGCTTTGAAGGCTGCTTCTTTTACATCTAGATTTTCCTATTCAATTCTCATTTCATATGCTGTGAAGATTTCATGCAATTCGTCCATTCTTATTGAGTTTAGATCCAATCTTTCTTCTAGTGTTGATATCTTAGAGTTGAATCTCATAGGAAGAGATGTTAGTACCTTTTGAACAATTACATATTCTTCAATTTCTTCTCCCAATCCTATGATTGCATTCACTGTTTCGTCAACTCTTAAGAAGTAGGCTGCAATATTCTCGTCTTCCTTCATTTGTAATTGTTCAAACTAACCTCTATAAGTTTGAAGTTTTGCTTCTTTGAGTTTTCTATATCCTTCATAAATATTTTGAAGCTTGTCCCGGATCTCTTTGGTAGATTTACAATGTGCAACTTTGGTGAATATTGTTTCACTGAGACCATTCAAAAGTGCATTTGTAGATTTGGAATTATTCTGACCAAGTTTCATTGCTTTTTCATTTGTTGGTGGAACTGCTAGTACTATGTATCCATCTACAATTGATTGCCAAATTTCAAACCCTTGTACTTGTATATATGTCTTCACCCTGTTGCTCCAAAAATCATACTTTTGTCCATCAAAATGTGGTATTCCATTTTTATATGAGTTGGTACTCTCCATGATCTACCTTTCAGTGGTTAAACTGATTTATGAAGGAATCTTTTTTGATACCAATTGTTGGATTACTGAGAAGGGGGTGAATCAGTAATAGCGTAATTATAATTTTTTTTGTCCAAATAATCCAAGTGTTATATCAATGTAGAATTATTATCCAATAATGAGAAATAAGAAATGGACAATCACACACATACACAGTACACCAGTGTTTTATGTGGAAACCCAAATCGGAAGAAAACCACAAAATGTTTTATCTTATATGTCTTGAAGAATTAAATTAATTGGAAGAACCAACTTCCTTTGTTTTCCAGCTACAATTGGAAGGAGGATCCAACCCTCTAGTTTCTCGGTCTATAACCTAAGGGAANCCTGTACCAAACAATTTGTAATCAACATGTACCATAAACAAGTGCAAACAATCATGTACCAAGTATGTACTAATCATGTGTCAAGTACCCATCAACTATGACTCATCAAAATGTACCAACATCATTGACTATACACCTCATGTATGTGCCAACTCATCAACTACTTGTCTCAACAATGTACCCAACTTATACCTCAACCAAAATCACTCATCAATTTCATCATCCAAATATGATTTGTAACTCTGTAATAGACCTGGTTTATATGATCACATACCTGCAAACCTTCCTTAACTTTAACAACAAGAGACTAGAATTTTCATCAAACATTTCTTTAGTCTCACAAGACTAGTTTTGGATTAGTCAACAACCCTAACTTGAAATAATCATAACTTTGTACCTGTAATGAATAGATATCTAAAACTAATATACAATGTTCTTCAGTGTGTTTTATGAAATTCCTCCAGATTTCACTACTTGGAACCTCTCATAAAAGGAGTTATATAAAAAATGGCACACCTTGTTGAATTCTGGCTTATTCTAGAGAGCGACCTTGTAGAGCGTTCCCTGCATGGAATATTTGTTGAATTTATCTGAAACTATTAAAAAACATACTTCAGATTGTACTATAATCAACACATTTGGTCTTACTAAATTTGGATCTGTTATTAATAAGTTATGACGTTTTTACCCAAAACACCTGTTTTTGACTAGTTTTAGGACTAGCCACAAACCCTGTTTTCAACGGAGTGTAACTCCAAAAATGCAACGACCCACAAGCTGATTTTTTTACCACAAATACTTGGATATGTTTCCTCAATGGTATAGAAATTTTACAGTTTGAAACAATCTAGAAATAAATTTATTTCAAAAATGGTGATATGACTTGAAAAAAACATACCTTAGAAAGCATCATCAAAAGAATTTATCCTTCCTTGAATTTTGACCTTCTTTTCTTCACTTTCCTAAAAAAATCAGCTTATATATTCTTTGGTTAACTCATACACATATAGATATTCAATATTCTCAAGTGTGTCTTAAATGAGAGAGCCTTGCCTCTTATTTATACTCTCCAAGTAGCTTCCTTAAAATCATCTTCTAGATCACTTTGCCCACTTTCCTTATTTTAGGGTCAACCCACTTCTAATTTCTCAATTAAATTAATTTATTTTGTATTCACTTTGAATTATAGTACACTCATCACTTCACTTTATTATTNCCTGTACCAAACAATTTGTAATCAACATGTACCATAAACAAGTGCAAACAATCATGTACCAAGTATGTACTAATCATGTGTCAAGTACCCATCAACTATGACTCATCAAAATGTATCAACATCATTGACTATACACCTCATGTATGTGCCAACTCATCAACTACTTGTCTCAACAATGTACCCAACTTATACCTCAACCAAAATCCCTCATCAATTTCATCATCCAAATATGATTTGTAACTCTGTAATAGACCTAGTTTATATGATCACATACCTGCAAAACTTCCTTAACTTTAACAACAAGAGACTAGAATTTTCATCAAACATTTCTTTAGTCTCACAAGACTAGTTTTGGATTAGTCAACAACCCTAACTTGAAATAATCATAACTTTGTACCTATAATGAATAAATACCTAAAACTAATATACAATGTTCTTCAGTGTGTTTTATGAAATTCCTCCAGATTTCACTACTTGGAACCTCTCATAAAAGGAGTTATAGAAAAAATGGCACACCTTGTTGAATTCTGGCTTATTCTAGAGAGCGACCTTGTAGAGCGTTCCCTGCATGGAATATTTGTTGAATTTATCTAAAACTATTACAAAACATACTGCAGATTGTACTATAACCAACACATTTGGTCTTAATGAATTTGGATCTGTTATTAATAAGTTATGACGTTTTTACCCAAAACACCTGTTTTTGACTAGTTTTAGGACTAGCCACAAACCCTGTTTTCCACGGAGTGTAACTCCAAAAATGCAACGACCCACAAGCTGATTTTTTTACCACAAATACTTGGATATGTTTCCTCAATGGTTTATAAATTTTACGGTTTGAAACAATCTAGAAATAAATTTATTTCAAAAATGGTGATATGACTTGAAAAAAACATACCTTAGAAAGCATCATCAAAAGAATTTATCCTTCCTTGAATTCTGACCTTCTTTTCTTCACTTTCCTCAAAAAATCAGCTTATATATTCTTTGGTTAACTCATACACATATAGATATTCAATATTCTCAAGTGTGTCTTAAATGAGAGAGCCTTCCCTCTTATTTATACTCTCCAAGTAGCTTCCTTAAAATCATCTTCTAGGTCACTTTGCCCACTTTCCTTATTTTAGGGTCAACCCACTTCTAATTTCTCAATTAAATTAATTTATTTTGTATTCACTTTGAATTATAGTACACTCATCACTTCACTTTATTATTNTAAACCACTTTGACTACTTTGACCTTTTGGGGCTTCTAGATGACATATGAGGGTCCTCCAACTTCGTAAGGCCATAACTCTCAAACCGTGAGGAGTTGTGTGATGTTCCACATAACACCAGAAATGGAATGACATGTACTATCCATATAGAATAGTATTAGCTAAAAATATATTAAAACTCATACCATTATCCATCAAACAAACTTGGGTCCATTACCCAAACCTGGGTTCTCCAACTTCTAATGGCCATAACTCTCTAACCGTGAGGAGTTATGTGACATACCACATACCACAAAAAAATGGCATGACAAGAAATATCCATCTAGGATAGTTTTAGTGACAAATTCACTGGCATTCATCTCATTATTACATAAATAAGCATGGGTTCTCTAACCATACTTCTAGGATAACTCAATCCGCAAAGCGTCTTCCGGTGAGGGCTTTCATCATAATGGGAACACTTTGGAGTTCATACATTTCTACTTATTATCAACCATGACAAGACAATAATGAGTCATATTTACATCAACCAATTTTGGGTCCATTACCCAACCTTTGTGTTACGGGGCTTTCTTCAAGGGTTGACATCAATGACAACCAACCTTAATCAACATAACTTTCAACGCAGGTGCCATACTTACGAGAAAAAAGCGTGGCAAGTTGCGACAAAAAATCGTGGCAATAGTGAGGTAAAAAGAGTGGCGGAAGAAAAAATCACCAACATCTTACGATGCAGATGCCATACTTATGATGAAAAAGAGTGGAAAAGTGCGACGAAAAAGCATGGCAATAGCAACAAAACAGCGTGGCAGAGAAAAACCCCACCAACAGCTTACGATGTAGATTCCATACTTGTGACGAAAAATTGTGGCAGAGTAAAAAAATTATCAATGTCTTGCGACGAACTTATGTCGCTATTTCCACGCATTCTGTAGGTTTAAAAAAAAATGAATATAGCTTGGTCATATATGCCCAAGGAATGAACCTGTGTATTTACAAGCCTGTTCATGGTTTTTTGTGGTATCAATAAATCAAATATTAAAGGTCCTCTTTCACGCCTATGAACTCATTACATTGATTTTTTCGGGATCCCTCCATATGAAGGCACCCGGGTTGGATTTTTCCTCTTGTTCCTTCAGGTTCATGCCGTCGAATATGGAGATTCCCCAAACTCTAGCCTTTATGTCTGAAAGGAACGTGTATCTGCACTTGAATATATCTATTTTGAGGCTATGTCGATCAGTCGGCCTACAAAGAAAAGGAACAATTATTGATCAAAGATAACCTTTCTTTCTATAATGCCAAGGTTAGGAGAGAAATCATGGGCCTAATATATGTTTTCTTATCAAGCTATTGAGACATGGGCACATAGGTAGAACCAATATATGTTACAATCAACCAATTTTATTGCACTAGTATTAGAGTGAGATTTGAAACAATGTCCAAAAGGTTCAAAATCTAGGTAATGGTCATGTAGTAATACTAGCAAACCCCTGAAACGGGGGAAGGGAACGTCGAACAGAATCCAGGGTATATATGTTGGAAAAGAAAGGATTTTTTTTTAAATTACAATGGGTGGGTTGTATACTGTTGAATAATCTCATTCATACCAAGTGTCCAATCTGACTTGAGAGGGAGTATAATATGAAATACTGAAGTGAAAGTGCAAGAAGCGAGAGGCCTAAAAAATTACTAATCCCCCTATCTCTCTAAAATTTTCTTCTCTTGTATATGAGAGAGGAACCATCCAAAAACTTATCCAAGAATATCTCAAGACCCATAATATGTGCCATCAAACATCACCTCAAAAACCCTAAAAGCATTCTAAATTTGTCAAGAAGATTACACCTAGTTTTGTGGGTCTAATCCTCATCCATGAACAAGAAAGTCAGCCAATAGAAAGTTCCCAACATGTGCATGAAAATCTATTTCAAAAATAACAAAGAAACTCAAAGTAGTGCACCATGCTTATATTGTATTAAAATAGATAAAAGAATACAGAGAATATCTTTAAAAAGAATTGAGCACTAAGATCAGCTAAAGATGGTGTGTGTAAAGATTCACTCACAATCTTTAGAGTGTGACATGTGTAAAGATGGCTATGAAGAAACCTTTCACACAATGCTTGAGATCAACGGAGCCTTTTAACCTAGCACTTAACAGAAATCCACCAGCATAGGGTCCACTTTGAGACCATACCCCAATAACAAACATAACTATGCATAGTCTTTCATATGATATATATCCCCCAAGTGGGCCCCAACCAATGTTGAGGTGATTTCTAATCATGGATTCTTCTTCACATTTTGAAAACATCCCTTAGGTAATTTGGTTCTATCTATCTTGCCTCTAAACTAACCCATAGAGGATGGGAAGGGACTGCTCAGCCCTACTACAACTACTCTATGCAAGGACTGAGAAGGGGGACACCATCACCACCTCTTCTCAGAAAACTTCCAATACTATTATCTTTGATTTGTATTAAATAGTCCATAGGATTTAACTCCTCTATTCTCTTAGCTATTGATAAATTAAAGAAAATAAATTAGAATTTATTAATTAACACAATCAATGTTTGAGATGAATTTCCATTATCTATAACCTACATAAGAATAATATTTTGCCAGAGAAGAAATTTGGTTATGCCTTGCATCGTCTAAATTCACATTATTGATTCAATTAGAAGCATGCTATGAAGTTCTATACTATGAAGTTCCATCCTCCATGTTCAGAGAAAGCACTCCTTGACAGATACCTGAAATTGACAGGAAACACTGTGGTGTATAACCATTGATGTATAGCGCACCAATGCAATAACAAAAGACAAACAGTTATCTGTGTATGGCAAACAAATTAGAGATGAATGCTCGATTCTAGTTTGGCTTATCATTTTTGAGAGAGACAAATGTTATGTCCATTATATTCTTTTGTGCATTTAAGCATAAATCCATTACAAAAACATCAAATTAAAACATAGTCAAAGAATTGCTTGTTCCTTCATTAAATCAAATGCTACAAATTAGAAACAATTCCATTATAGGAAATAGTAGAATGCAAAGGGTTACTACTTGTTCTTATGGTAATTGGAAGGTCTCTACATGATCATCCCCATGCAACATGGATGAATGTGCAGTACATGCTTTCTCAAGGGAAAACAATACATGATTATCAATAAATAACACTTATAAAATGCATGGTAAAAAGCATAGTTACCTTTTAAGAAGTCTGTGAATTATTTTTGGACATGGGAATATTTTTAGAGGCTAACATATTCGTTGATCCATTCTTAGACTTGGGGTTTTATGCTCATAATTTGAAAAGGACAATTCCTTACATAATCTCAACAAAACTTGCAAGTCAAATCTCGTGAATCTAGTAAGCAATCAAAATAGTGGATGAGATAAAATTATTGTGAGTCTTTTATTGAGCACGGTGTACTATGACAATGGGTTATCTATTAGATAAAAAAATCTTATAGTTGATAGACACAACAACAAAAAATGCCTTAGAAAAACAAATTTATTGTTAATGTGCAATGGCTTCTCTATTGAACCAGGGTTTTTGTGGAACACCCCTCTTCCCTCCTGATAGTGGAATGAATTTGGGGTGCTCAACTTAAAGATTCTACACTTAAGTAGTGCACCACTCCAGGTCAATAGGTGTTTAGACTAAAATAAATCTTGCGAAGGGAACAAGTTAACTCCTCCACTCTATATTGCTATTGCCACACATATCCCTCCAAGAGGTCAATTCGTTGAGTTGGATATGAGTGCGCTAGGCCTCCAAAGGCCAAGTTGTTTGGATTGTAGGGGATAGGTGAGATCCTCCAAGGTGTCTCTTAGGCCTCCAAAGGCATGTCATCATCATCCGGTGTGTGGGCCCTGCTATCCAACCTGTGGGTTTCAAGCCCCAAGGAAGCCCAATCTAGGCTTGTTCTTCCAAATATGTCCACGAAATAAGGTCTTGCAAAGACAATGAATACACCCTCCAAGGATCTCAATTCAAATGCATCATGATGAGTAAACCAAATAAATAAAAGAGCCTCCATTTGTCTTGTGTACTAGGTACCCATAGAAGGATTTGATTCTTGTTGAAACTAAAATTCCCTACAATGTAGAACATTTACATGTTCCCCTTTACACAACCACATCTTATTCCCTTCAACCACGTGTAACAACTCTTGACAATTTGTGGAATGAGAGCATGGGGAGTTGCAATTCTTAATTTCCTCATTTATCTTGATGGACCCAAAAGTATATGGAATAAATATAATTTCATAAGTCAAGTATATAGGTGGATTTTGTACTAGGGCGCATAGAGAACCAAATCCTCCTAACTTAATGGACCTAAAAATAATATAAAATCTAATGAATAACTAAGTGCTAGGCATGTGGGATGATTAAGGAATTTGGGGGAAACATAAMGAGAGAAATCCTYTAATATATATGAACCTAAGAAATATACGAAATACAATKTATCTTAAGTTGTTGGGCTTGTGGGAAGATTTTTGAAGTTAGGATATTACAAAGGGTGAAATCCATTATGGGTTTGTAGGGATAAATGTTTTTATCTGATATGATTGGCACTGAGGATTTGGCATATGGAAAGAGATTGTTGGATGGTCCTTTTAGGCTCCAAGTTGTGACCCTTTTGAGCTTCAAAATATTGTTGTTGGTTTGTCTAGCTAACAATTCAATAAGAAACTCATGACATGAAAGGGAGAAATAAGATATGAATTTTAATAAGTTATTTTTCCCTTCAATGGCAGGTCTATAGTTGGAATGCTAGGCTTCACGAATGACAATAGGACTTATTAATATAAAATGGACTTAGAGTTGTAACTCATATGCATTCAACTTATTGCCAACCAATAGGTACAGACCTCAGATAAGTAGCTATCTCGTACATGACCAAATGTCATCCAACCAATAGGCACAAACCTCAGACAAACAGCTAGCTCATACACTTGCTAGGCTTATTGACAATGATAGGTTAGGTCATCCATATTCAATATCATCCTCATGGATGCTAGATGGGTTTGACAAGAGAATGAATACTTTAAGAGTGCATACCCATACTATCATTTCACTCTCAACAAAAATATTATGTGATGATGCCTTTATCATCCAACAAATATCCATTTAATTTAGAAGTAAGGAATAATAGAGAGCTTGAACTTTTAATGAACATAAACCTCAACAAAATNACAAAATTACAACAAGGTATTTTGCAACAGAAAATTAAAGACTATGTTAAGCCCTAATATTGGCTCATTACCCCTTAATTGGGGAATATTATATTAGTAATGTTATTTTATTTATTTCGACTTTAGGCCATTAGTTGTAATTATACCTCCTAGCCTCCTATATATACCAAGGAGACATTTTCATTTTGAATCATCTTGTACTTGAACAATTAAGTGGGGTTAAAGGAGGTTTCCCCCTTGAAGAGGCTTATTATCTAAAATTATCACTTGTTCAAGCTGTTGAGTACTTTTCCTGAGGTTTTTCTATGCTATATTGATGTTTGGTTCTTAACATATGGTATCAAAGCTCAAGGTCTTGGGGTTTTGTTGCTACATCTGAGACACCGTGGAATTTTCTCTATAACTTTTTACCTACAACATTTCAGAAGGAACGGCTTGGAGGATATTTAGTAGAAAGATCAAGGTATGTTGGGTTCAAAATTAAGCTCCTGAGACTTTATACTTTCAGAGATACATAATGTACAAGATAGGGTTATGGAATCATCCTGAAATGAGTCATTACGGAATTTTCGCTATAAAAACTTTTTGGTAATGTTTCAGACCCTGAACTCCTGAGACCATTTACAAAAATTAGTAAGGTATCTGTGGTAAACATTTCAGATTCTATATCATCATAAATTTGTATATACACCTTGTGTAAGATCGGGTATCTGACTAGTCCTATTGACTAGTCTCAAGAAGGTGTTCCAGGTAAAACAATCATAAATTCTTTCTAGAGTATCCAAATTGAGTGGGACTAGTTGCATCAGATCATGGACAGTTTGTAGTATTTTGGGTGCAAGTTCCAGAATTTGATATCAAGTATTTTGTGCAGAGCATGCTATACAAGTGAGATCTCCTAGAAAGGCCAAAAATCGGCAAGTTGTGAGGAAGTTACCGTAAATTCCACTTGGCACATCCAATTTTGATCATACCTGTGGAATTGAAAAGAAGAAATATCAAATAACTACCTAAAAGAAAGTTTCATACCCAGAAGGGCCGAAACTTGGGAGATAGAACAGAATAAATATTGTCTAGCAGAATCACCTCAAAATCAAGATTCAAAAGTGATACTTGGCCAACATGCCACCAAAAAAGGGACCTTCTACAACAAATAAGCCTCCAGAAAATCCTAATTAAACTCTTGATGAAGGTGAAGAAATGCCTAGGGACATAAATGAACTACAAAAGAAGATGGATTCAATGAAATCTAAGTTGGATACTAAGATGGATTCAGTGGAAGCTAAGTTGATGGATTCAATAGAAGGTAAGTTGGATACTAAGATGGATGGATTAAAAGGGGAGATCATGGAAGTATTGAAAAATTTCGTAACAGAGAAGACACCTAAAAGTGAAAATGCATCCCATGAAATTCATGATGAGGCAACAAGGAAGGTGAATCAAGAATGGAGAAACTCCAACTTTGGTTTGAAGACCAACCATGTTCCTAAGATTGATATGA
>JZKD02S0444266.1:0-17617 GCA_000966675.3 Picea glauca | reverse complement strand
GAAATTGCTCAACTTTTATAAGGGTCTCGACTCTTTTTCTCCCTTCATGAATTCTTCTTCCCTCCTGGTAGTTTAGACACTCTTCCTCCTGAGATTTTGGCACTATGAATACTTATCCTCTGGCGCACACCTTGCACTTTACTGACTCAACTCCTATACACTTTGCTCAGTTTTGGCCCAGTGCACCCCTAGCATGGGACTTCTTCAGGCCTAGCTCTCATCTCAGAGACTGTGCACTCTCAGCACCAGTTCTTGAACAACTTGGATTCTTTCCCATAAAAATTGAGTCTGAAAATGACTATGTCTATGCCCTCTTTGTGTGGATTTGTGCACTCCTTGCACCTACCTCCTGAAACCTAAACTTTGTAAGTTCACTTGCACACACCTTGTGCTCTCTGTGCAGAATTTCGCCACTCCTCCTGATATTTACCTTCTGGTATGACCTCGTGGCAACCTTTTCATAGAAATCAAGATAGATTCCTCCCCCACTCCTTTCGCCTACTCAATGCACTCCTTGCAGAGCCCTCAGAGTATTCAGTAAATTTGGTAAATCCTCTTCAGTGTGTTCAACAACTCTGATAGCCCTTCCCTGACACTACTCCTTCTGAGCTTCAAAATGGTTCTGGTGTTCCCACCTAGCACGCTCTTTCGGAAATCATAGCAGAGTTCAAGTGCAATCCTTGCACTAGCTTCACATATTTTTCAATACTCTGGTGTACACTCCTTGCACAAGACTAAGAGCCCATAACTACTCAAAAATCCAAAGATAGGAAATTATATCCAATTCCTGCAAAGGGAACATACATGCATCTAACAGCGTACATAAATAAACATAGAGAACATTCAAAAAATAACCATTCATAACACATAAGAACACAAACACCTCATATGCAGGAAAAATTGCTTTGTATTATATCTAAATTTTTATGTACAAATATTTACAAAGGCTGGATTGCAACTAAATTCTTTAGCACATTCTCTCCTCTCTTGAGCTCTCTCTATAGCTCATCAATCAACTCATTCTTACTAATACTAATGAATTTTGAAACAAGATATTTTTACAAAAGAGGGGATTTTCGAGCCTTCCCTCCAGCTACCTACTTGCATTGAATTGCATTCAATTACAATCAATAGACATATAGCCTGAACTAGGCCTAAACCCATCTACCTGTCAGCCATTAAAGGTGAATTCACATGCAATCTATACAAAGGAACATAGGTTGGCTTTCCTTGAGCCTTACAACATTTAATACATTTTATTATATCGAAAATTTTAAATGTAAGCGCAAAATGAGTGGAATGGTGCCTCTCTTTCCTTGGAATTTTCTCCTCCAAGTATGCTGATGCATTGTCGTGTTGGCGCTTGATGAGGTGGAGTGATGCTCCTGCATCATAATCCCGCACTGACAAAATCATGATCTCATGCTCATGGCTACCATGTTGATGAGGTTTAGATCCTCCAGGATCCCATATCTAAATTTGGAGTCGTACATCTGCTCCTCTTCCATGATGTTGTTGTTTATTTCCTATTGCTTCTATGGGTTCTCCTATGATCATCTTCTCCATGTTGTTGGTTACCTTCTCTATTTCCTTCAACATCAGCTTCCTCATCTTTTCAATATCCTTGTCCAACTGGTCCACTAGTTGGATCCTCTTTTGCAGTCTACCCTGTTGCATCTCCTCTTCATCATCCAATTCCAACTTAACATGTTGGATGTGTCGGATCTATGTCATTACCCTTTCTTCCAGAGCCTCCAATTATTCACATAGATCATCATGATCTCCCATGTTGATTTCATCTCATTGGGCATTAGTTTTCCACTCCACTGCAAATTCCATCTCTACATCAATTTTACTGAGCTACTGCTCATCTATATCCTCTAAGATTTTTCTTTCTGTTAGGGTATCCAACTCCTCATACATCTCACCAAAATCCATGTTTTTTTATGTTCTCTCCTCTGTCACAGGCTCAATTTCTGAAGTCATCTCTTGTTCATCTCGCTGACTAAAAATTTTGAGCTATTATGTTGAATGCTCTTCTTCATCGGCCATCTCTTAAGAAGATTTCAGTGTCTTCTCCTGATCCTCCTTTATTAAATTATTGGTTGGTTGTCTCTCCTCTACTTCATCTTCAACATGTGCACTAGCCTCTACTGGGTTGCTTGGAAAGAATATGTCAATTACTCCAATGATCAGAATGTACCTATGATCCTCCTCCTCTGTTAGCACTTCATACTGATATGAAATCTCCTCTAATTTCATGAGACTCTCAGACAATCTCATCTCCATCTCCTTGCCCACTTGGAAATTGGATTTTTCTTACCTGCCCTTCTGGCAGTCTATGAGATCTTCCATCGATCTCTTGTCATTTCCCACCTGGAAATCTATGAGATCTTACACCAATCTCTTCTCATTGCCCATCTGGAAATTAGAACTTGCACTTCTTCCCTCCTGGTAGTCTATGATATCTCCAATTGATCTCATCACATTTCCCTCCTGGAAATCTTCGTTACCACCTCTGCCCACATGGTCATTTATGATATCTTCAATTGATCTCATCTCCTCCTTCTCACTGAAGTTTTCTCCAACTTCTAGCTCACAAATGTAAATCGTCTCCTCCTCTGTGGCACTAAGGGTTTCAGCATGCCTCATCCACTTCCTCAAATTATGATTTTTCCTTCTGGCAAACATTTTTTGGATAGGAAACTTTAATTTTTTCTTCAAGGGCCATTCATACCTCCAGTCTCCTTATGCTTCATGATGCATCTTGAGCATCAATCTGACGAGCTCTGCTCTAATTTCCTCGATCTCTTTATCCTTCTTTTCTTTTCTCACCTATTGGTGGCCTCCTTTAGATTTCCACTTATGGCCTTTAGTATCCATATTTCACATATTCCTTCAAGAACACAATTGGTTCTTCTCCTTCATCCCACCTGCTTGTCTTCTTTTCTTGCTCTGCAACTGAGAGAACTACAAGATTTCTCCTGCAACCCTCCTGGATATCTATTGTCTTTTCCACGCTTGCAAAAAACTATTCACACATAGAGAATCATTACTCTATCTCCTTCTTCTCCCTTGAATGTTGTCCGCAAAAAAAAATCAGGCTTTGATACCACTTGATGCAGACCCCCTCCCTCACCCAGGGTTTTCTCGACCTCCTGGTTTAGGATTGTTCAAATTGGGAGATGGATCAGCTCTTTGGGTGCTGTTGATCCCCCATTATCTTATACAGGTCCTTAAATTTTCATGTGCACGTCCAAGGATGAACCTGCGGGCTCACACTAAGCCCCTTTTCCTCTGAAACTTCATTTTGGGCCCTTGGCCCTTTTTACTGATGGAAATGGCATATGATCCTAGGTCGTGACCAAGCGCCAAGCCAAAAGGAGCTAATTTGGTCTTCTCCCTTCATAGATTTCTTCTTCACTCCAACTCACAACCTTTTCCAAGTGTCGAATGCCAAAAACGAATTAGCACCCATTTATCAAATCGACGATCCTCAAGCTCTAGTCGATGAACAATCCAGAGCTATTATCTTCAGGCTTTGGTGATTTTCTTTGGTCATCAAACGACACAACTTCTCGTATTCCCCGACGCCGAAATTTCAAACAATTTCTCCTTCCTCCACTTGTACCCTTCTTGATCAATGTCTAGGATGCCTTCAGGACTTCGGTGATTTTCAAAAAACACTTCTTCCATGATTTTCCTGAATCGGTGAATTCGCCCAGGTCTCAAATCGACGGTCCACAATCTCCTAGCATCTAACAACTAGGATTTTCTTCGGGACTCTAGCCTTCAGGAGTCCTTGGTGTACAACACCCTGAATCCTCTGGAGCGTCGAACACTAAAATGACGCGATCAACCTCAACGTGTCCTCACTCGATCAACAGTCGAGATCTACTACGAGATCTTGAGCTTTGGGAGTTTCTAAGTGTACAATATTACAAATCTTTGGAGTGTCAACCTTTCGGAGTGTCAGATCTCCTGACACGTTTCCCTCACAACAAGCGGTTGTGATGGCCTCTGAGTCTCCTCTGCTTCGGGAGTCTGGCACTTTCACACACCCCCTCTCTAGTTCCTCCAGAGTGATGGACTTCTGGACTTTCGGATCATCTCCCTGGCTAAAAAATTTGAGCAATTATGTTGAATGTTCTTCTTCTTATTCCATCTCTTGGGAAGATTTCAATGGCTCCTCATGCTCCTCCTTTATGACAGTCTTGGATGGTTGTCTCTCCTCTGTTGCACCTTCAACATGTGCATTGGCCTCTACTGGGATGCTTGGCACGAATATGTTAATTCCTCTAATGATAAAAATGTACCTTTGATCCTCCTCCTTTGTCATCACTACTTGTTGATATAAAATCTCCTCTAAATTCATGAGACTCTCATATAGTCTCATCTCCTTCTCCTTTCCCACCTGGAAATTGGAGTTTTTTCACCTTCCCTCCTAGCAGTCTATGAGATCTTCCATCGATCTCTTCTCATTAACCACCTGGAAATCTATGATATATTCTACTGATCTATTCTCCTTGCCCATATGGAAATTTAAACTTACACTTATGCCCTCCTGGAAGTCAATGAGATATCCAACTTATCTCATCTCATTTCCCTCCTCACAATCTGTATTACCACCTCTTCCCACCTGGTAGTTTATGATATCTTCAACTAATCTCATCTCCTCCTCCTCACTGAGGTTTTCTCCAACTTCTAGCTCACAAATGTAAACCATCTCCTCCTCTGTGGCACTGAGGGTTTCAACATGCCTTAGCCACCTCCTCAAATTTTTCTTATGCCTTTGGTAATCATTTGTTGGATAGGAGACTTTAATTTTCTCTTTAAGGGTCATTCATACCTCCAGCCTCCTTGTGCTTCATGTTGCATATTCAACATCAATCTGTCGAGCTCTACTCTAATTTCCTCAAGCTCTTTATTCTTCCACTATTTTCTCATGTGTTGGTGGCCTCCTTGAGCTTTCTGCTTATGGCCTTTAGTATCCATATTTCCTTCGATGGGATGGACTTCTAGACTTCTAGATCTACTGCCACCTGTCCTCCACGATGGATGGTCCATAATACTTTTGAACATCAAACTAGCGGGGTTACGATCCACCCTTCACATGGCCTATCTCAACCAACGGTCGATATTCTATCTGGCTCTCTGCCCTTCGTGAGTTCTCAATACTATGCACATAGTTTCGATTCATGTTCCTGAACCTCGAATTGACATACTTCGGATTCATGCTCCACGTGTCCTCCGCATCTGATGGCCCCGATTGGCTTCGACCTTCGATACTTTGGGTGTCCTCACTCCACACTTCTTACCCTCTCTCGGAGTGTCTATCCTCCGGAATGCAAGATCTGGTGACACATTTGCTCCAAGATCAACGGTGGACACCTACTCCAACTCCAGACCCTTCGGGAGTTCTCGCCTTGCCTTATCCTAATTCCTCTGGAGTGTTATACCTCTGGACCTCCGTATGTTCTCATACACGACCCTTTCAAATCAACATTGGAGATGGACTTCATTTCTTGAGAGCTTCAAGAGTCCCCTATGCTCCACAATTATGTTCTTCTGGATAGTTGAACCTCCGGACTATTCCTAATCTATTGACACGGGTCCTTTGGAAATGGACGAACCATATTCACTTCGTCTTCGCACGACTTTGGGACTCCGCTTTTCCTCTACACGCAAGTATGAAAAATATTTGTACTTTTGAAGTATGAATAATTCTCAAGGTTAAACCTAGGACAACTTACCTAGATCTGACGGTAGTCGATCCACATGGTCAAATCCAATGGTTGGGATCTGTTCTCCTTCATGCATTCTCCCCTTTTATTCTGGACTATGATTTGACTGTCCAGATTTCTTATGACAGGTAATCCAATGATAGTTGTAGCTCCTCCTTTGCTGACTGCACTTTCCTTTCAATAAAGGAATTTCCAATCAACTTTGAATGCTCGGCCTTTTCTCGCACTGCACCTCCTGGTCTTGAAATGATTTAAAACATCAAAGGAGCTCTGCACTTTGAATGTTTCTCTCTTGCAGGGTTGTCTGTTGGCCTCTGCTTTCATTATTGGGAAAGTGTTACTCCTCCTAAGCTTTGGTCTTTTAAATAAGTCCACTTGTGATCACCTTGCACTTCCTTCATAGTCAAGGACTCAGACTATCTCTGCCTTCTGCACTCCTTATGTAGTCCTTTCTCTGCACAATAGCACTAACTCTCTTGATATTTGAACTTGCTCAACTTTTCTAAGGGTCTCAACACTTCTTTGCCCTTCATGAATCCTTCTTCCCTGCTGCAAGTTTAGATTCTCTTCCTCCTGAGCTTATGTCACTGTGAATACTTAGCCTCTGGTGCACTCTTTTCACTTCATCGACTCAACTCCTCAACACTTTTATCAGTGTTGGCCCAGTGCACCCCTAGCACGGGACTTCTTCAGGCTTAGATCTCCTCTAAGAGACTATTCACTCTCATCACCAGTTCTTGAATGACTCAAATTGTTTCTCCTAAACAAATGAGTTCAAAAATAATTATGCCTACACCCTCTTTGCATGGATTCGTGCACTCCTTGCACCTACTTCCTGAAACCTGAACTCTGTAAGTTCACTTGCACACTCCTTATGTTATCTGTGCAGAATTGCACCACTCCTCCTAAGATTTACCTTCTCGTATGCCCTCCTAGAAACCTTTTCACATAACTCAAGTCAAATTCCTCATGCACTCCTTGCATAGTCCTCAAAGTATTAAATAAATCTGGTAAATATTCTTCAAAGTGTTCAACAACTTTGATCGGCCTTCCCTGACACTACTCCTTCTGAGCTTCATAATGGTTCTGGTGTGCCCACCTGGCACACTCTTTCTGAACTCACAACAGATTTCAAGTGCACTCCTTGCACTGGCTTCACATATTTTTCAATACTCTGTTGTGCACTCCTTGCACAAGCCTAAGAGCCCATAACTACTCAGAAATCCACAAATAGGAAATTCTATCTAATTCCTGCAAAGGGAATATACATGCATCTAAAAACATACATAAATAAACACAGAGAACATTCAGAAAATAACCATTCATCACACATAAGAACAAAGAAACCTCATATGCAGGAAAAACTGCTTTGTATTATATCTAAATGATTTTGTGCAAATATTTACAAAGGTTGAATTGAAACATAATCTTCATCACTTTTTATCCTCTCTTGAGCTCTCTCTATATGTCATCAACCAACTCATTCTTACTAATACTAATGGATTTTGAAACAAGATATTTTTACAAAAGAGGGGATCCTCGAGCCTTCCCTGTAGTTACCTACTAGTATTGAATTGCATTCAATTACAATCAATGGACATCTAGTCCGAACTAAGTCTAAACCCATATACCTATCAACCATTAAAGGTGAATTCACATGCAACATGTACAAAGGCACATAGCTTGTCTTCCCTTGGGCCTTACAGCATTTAATACATTTGATTACATCAAAAAAATTAAATTTAGGCGCAAAATGATAGGACTGGTGCCTCTCTTTGCTTGGAATCTGTTCCTCCAAGTGTGTTGATGTTTAGCTTGTTGGTGCTTTATGAGGCAGAACTATGCTTCTACATCATACTCCCTCACTGAAAATATCATGAGCTCATGCTCATGGCTCCCCTGCTACTGAGGTTTAGATACTCCAGGATCCCATATTTGAATTTGGAGTTGTCCATGTGCTCCTCTTCCATGATGTTTTTGTTGCTTTCCTATTGCTTCTGCAGTTTCTCCTATGATTAGCTTCTCCCTGTTGTTGGCTTCCTTCTCTATTGACTTCAACATCAGATTCATCATCTCTTGAATCTTCTTGTCCAGCTGGTCCACTAGTTGGCTCCTCTTTTGCAGTCTGCCCTGTTGCATCTCCTCTTCATCATCCAATTCCAACTTAATCTGTTGGATGCACTGGCTCTGCACCATTACCCTTTCTTCTAGGGCATCCAATTATTCACACAAATCAATGGGAATATTATCGTGATATCCCATGTTGATTTCATCTCCTCGGGAATTATCTTGTCAATCCACTGCAGATTCCATCTCTACATCAATTTAACTAAGCTACTTCTCATATATCTCCTCGAACATTTTTATTTCTGTCAGAGTATCCAAATCCTCATACATCTCAAAAAAAATACATGTTGTCTAATGTTCTCTCCTCTTCCATAGGATCAATTTATGCAGTTATATCCTGTTCATCTCCATGGCTAAAAAAATTTGAGCAATTTTGTTGAATTCTCTTCTTCTTCTTCCATCTCCTGGGAATATTTCAATGTCTCTCCTGCTCCTCCTTTATGACAGTATTGGATGGTTTTATTTCCTCTGTTGCACCTTCAACATGTGCACTGGACTCTACTGGGATGCTTGGAAAGAATATGTTAATTCCTCCAATTATCAAAATGTACCTTTGATCTTGCTNGAAATTGCTCAACTTTTATAAGGGTCTCGACTCTTTTTCTCCCTTCATGAATTCTTCTTCCCTCCTGGTAGTTTAGACACTCTTCCTCCTGAGATTTTGGCACTATGAATACTTATCCTCTGGCGCACACCTTGCACTTTACTGACTCAACTCCTATACACTTTGCTCAGTTTTGGCCCAGTGCACCCCTAGCATGGGACTTCTTCAGGCCTAGCTCTCATCTCAGAGACTGTGCACTCTCAGCACCAGTTCTTGAACAACTTGGATTCTTTCCCATAAAAATTGAGTCTGAAAATGACTATGTCTATGCCCTCTTTGTGTGGATTTGTGCACTCCTTGCACCTACCTCCTGAAACCTAAACTTTGTAAGTTCACTTGCACACACCTTGTGCTCTCTGTGCAGAATTTCGCCACTCCTCCTGATATTTACCTTCTGGTATGACCTCGTGGCAACCTTTTCATAGAAATCAAGATAGATTCCTCCCCCACTCCTTTCGCCTACTCAATGCACTCCTTGCAGAGCCCTCAGAGTATTCAGTAAATTTGGTAAATCCTCTTCAGTGTGTTCAACAACTCTGATAGCCCTTCCCTGACACTACTCCTTCTGAGCTTCAAAATGGTTCTGGTGTTCCCACCTAGCACGCTCTTTCGGAAATCATAGCAGAGTTCAAGTGCAATCCTTGCACTAGCTTCACATATTTTTCAATACTCTGGTGTACACTCCTTGCACAAGACTAAGAGCCCATAACTACTCAAAAATCCAAAGATAGGAAATTATATCCAATTCCTGCAAAGGGAACATACATGCATCTAACAGCGTACATAAATAAACATAGAGAACATTCAAAAAATAACCATTCATAACACATAAGAACACAAACACCTCATATGCAGGAAAAATTGCTTTGTATTATATCTAAATTTTTATGTACAAATATTTACAAAGGCTGGATTGCAACTAAATTCTTTAGCACATTCTCTCCTCTCTTGAGCTCTCTCTATAGCTCATCAATCAACTCATTCTTACTAATACTAATGAATTTTGAAACAAGATATTTTTACAAAAGAGGGGATTTTCGAGCCTTCCCTCCAGCTACCTACTTGCATTGAATTGCATTCAATTACAATCAATAGACATATAGCCTGAACTAGGCCTAAACCCATCTACCTGTCAGCCATTAAAGGTGAATTCACATGCAATCTATACAAAGGAACATAGGTTGGCTTTCCTTGAGCCTTACAACATTTAATACATTTTATTATATCGAAAATTTTAAATGTAAGCGCAAAATGAGTGGAATGGTGCCTCTCTTTCCTTGGAATTTTCTCCTCCAAGTATGCTGATGCATTGTCGTGTTGGCGCTTGATGAGGTGGAGTGATGCTCCTGCATCATAATCCCGCACTGACAAAATCATGATCTCATGCTCATGGCTACCATGTTGATGAGGTTTAGATCCTCCAGGATCCCATATCTAAATTTGGAGTCGTACATCTGCTCCTCTTCCATGATGTTGTTGTTTATTTCCTATTGCTTCTATGGGTTCTCCTATGATCATCTTCTCCATGTTGTTGGTTACCTTCTCTATTTCCTTCAACATCAGCTTCCTCATCTTTTCAATATCCTTGTCCAACTGGTCCACTAGTTGGATCCTCTTTTGCAGTCTACCCTGTTGCATCTCCTCTTCATCATCCAATTCCAACTTAACATGTTGGATGTGTCGGATCTATGTCATTACCCTTTCTTCCAGAGCCTCCAATTATTCACATAGATCATCATGATCTCCCATGTTGATTTCATCTCATTGGGCATTAGTTTTCCACTCCACTGCAAATTCCATCTCTACATCAATTTTACTGAGCTACTGCTCATCTATATCCTCTAAGATTTTTCTTTCTGTTAGGGTATCCAACTCCTCATACATCTCACCAAAATCCATGTTTTTTTATGTTCTCTCCTCTGTCACAGGCTCAATTTCTGAAGTCATCTCTTGTTCATCTCGCTGACTAAAAATTTTGAGCTATTATGTTGAATGCTCTTCTTCATCGGCCATCTCTTAAGAAGATTTCAGTGTCTTCTCCTGATCCTCCTTTATTAAATTATTGGTTGGTTGTCTCTCCTCTACTTCATCTTCAACATGTGCACTAGCCTCTACTGGGTTGCTTGGAAAGAATATGTCAATTACTCCAATGATCAGAATGTACCTATGATCCTCCTCCTCTGTTAGCACTTCATACTGATATGAAATCTCCTCTAATTTCATGAGACTCTCAGACAATCTCATCTCCATCTCCTTGCCCACTTGGAAATTGGATTTTTCTTACCTGCCCTTCTGGCAGTCTATGAGATCTTCCATCGATCTCTTGTCATTTCCCACCTGGAAATCTATGAGATCTTACACCAATCTCTTCTCATTGCCCATCTGGAAATTAGAACTTGCACTTCTTCCCTCCTGGTAGTCTATGATATCTCCAATTGATCTCATCACATTTCCCTCCTGGAAATCTTCGTTACCACCTCTGCCCACATGGTCATTTATGATATCTTCAATTGATCTCATCTCCTCCTTCTCACTGAAGTTTTCTCCAACTTCTAGCTCACAAATGTAAATCGTCTCCTCCTCTGTGGCACTAAGGGTTTCAGCATGCCTCATCCACTTCCTCAAATTATGATTTTTCCTTCTGGCAAACATTTTTTGGATAGGAAACTTTAATTTTTTCTTCAAGGGCCATTCATACCTCCAGTCTCCTTATGCTTCATGATGCATCTTGAGCATCAATCTGACGAGCTCTGCTCTAATTTCCTCGATCTCTTTATCCTTCTTTTCTTTTCTCACCTATTGGTGGCCTCCTTTAGATTTCCACTTATGGCCTTTAGTATCCATATTTCACATATTCCTTCAAGAACACAATTGGTTCTTCTCCTTCATCCCACCTGCTTGTCTTCTTTTCTTGCTCTGCAACTGAGAGAACTACAAGATTTCTCCTGCAACCCTCCTGGATATCTATTGTCTTTTCCACGCTTGCAAAAAACTATTCACACATAGAGAATCATTACTCTATCTCCTTCTTCTCCCTTGAATGTTGTCCGCAAAAAAAAATCAGGCTTTGATACCACTTGATGCAGACCCCCTCCCTCACCCAGGGTTTTCTCGACCTCCTGGTTTAGGATTGTTCAAATTGGGAGATGGATCAGCTCTTTGGGTGCTGTTGATCCCCCATTATCTTATACAGGTCCTTAAATTTTCATGTGCACGTCCAAGGATGAACCTGCGGGCTCACACTAAGCCCCTTTTCCTCTGAAACTTCATTTTGGGCCCTTGGCCCTTTTTACTGATGGAAATGGCATATGATCCTAGGTCGTGACCAAGCGCCAAGCCAAAAGGAGCTAATTTGGTCTTCTCCCTTCATAGATTTCTTCTTCACTCCAACTCACAACCTTTTCCAAGTGTCGAATGCCAAAAACGAATTAGCACCCATTTATCAAATCGACGATCCTCAAGCTCTAGTCGATGAACAATCCAGAGCTATTATCTTCAGGCTTTGGTGATTTTCTTTGGTCATCAAACGACACAACTTCTCGTATTCCCCGACGCCGAAATTTCAAACAATTTCTCCTTCCTCCACTTGTACCCTTCTTGATCAATGTCTAGGATGCCTTCAGGACTTCGGTGATTTTCAAAAAACACTTCTTCCATGATTTTCCTGAATCGGTGAATTCGCCCAGGTCTCAAATCGACGGTCCACAATCTCCTAGCATCTAACAACTAGGATTTTCTTCGGGACTCTAGCCTTCAGGAGTCCTTGGTGTACAACACCCTGAATCCTCTGGAGCGTCGAACACTAAAATGACGCGATCAACCTCAACGTGTCCTCACTCGATCAACAGTCGAGATCTACTACGAGATCTTGAGCTTTGGGAGTTTCTAAGTGTACAATATTACAAATCTTTGGAGTGTCAACCTTTCGGAGTGTCAGATCTCCTGACACGTTTCCCTCACAACAAGCGGTTGTGATGGCCTCTGAGTCTCCTCTGCTTCGGGAGTCTGGCACTTTCACACACCCCCTCTCTAGTTCCTCCAGAGTGATGGACTTCTGGACTTTCGGATCATCTCCCTGGCTAAAAAATTTGAGCAATTATGTTGAATGTTCTTCTTCTTATTCCATCTCTTGGGAAGATTTCAATGGCTCCTCATGCTCCTCCTTTATGACAGTCTTGGATGGTTGTCTCTCCTCTGTTGCACCTTCAACATGTGCATTGGCCTCTACTGGGATGCTTGGCACGAATATGTTAATTCCTCTAATGATAAAAATGTACCTTTGATCCTCCTCCTTTGTCATCACTACTTGTTGATATAAAATCTCCTCTAAATTCATGAGACTCTCATATAGTCTCATCTCCTTCTCCTTTCCCACCTGGAAATTGGAGTTTTTTCACCTTCCCTCCTAGCAGTCTATGAGATCTTCCATCGATCTCTTCTCATTAACCACCTGGAAATCTATGATATATTCTACTGATCTATTCTCCTTGCCCATATGGAAATTTAAACTTACACTTATGCCCTCCTGGAAGTCAATGAGATATCCAACTTATCTCATCTCATTTCCCTCCTCACAATCTGTATTACCACCTCTTCCCACCTGGTAGTTTATGATATCTTCAACTAATCTCATCTCCTCCTCCTCACTGAGGTTTTCTCCAACTTCTAGCTCACAAATGTAAACCATCTCCTCCTCTGTGGCACTGAGGGTTTCAACATGCCTTAGCCACCTCCTCAAATTTTTCTTATGCCTTTGGTAATCATTTGTTGGATAGGAGACTTTAATTTTCTCTTTAAGGGTCATTCATACCTCCAGCCTCCTTGTGCTTCATGTTGCATATTCAACATCAATCTGTCGAGCTCTACTCTAATTTCCTCAAGCTCTTTATTCTTCCACTATTTTCTCATGTGTTGGTGGCCTCCTTGAGCTTTCTGCTTATGGCCTTTAGTATCCATATTTCCTTCGATGGGATGGACTTCTAGACTTCTAGATCTACTGCCACCTGTCCTCCACGATGGATGGTCCATAATACTTTTGAACATCAAACTAGCGGGGTTACGATCCACCCTTCACATGGCCTATCTCAACCAACGGTCGATATTCTATCTGGCTCTCTGCCCTTCGTGAGTTCTCAATACTATGCACATAGTTTCGATTCATGTTCCTGAACCTCGAATTGACATACTTCGGATTCATGCTCCACGTGTCCTCCGCATCTGATGGCCCCGATTGGCTTCGACCTTCGATACTTTGGGTGTCCTCACTCCACACTTCTTACCCTCTCTCGGAGTGTCTATCCTCCGGAATGCAAGATCTGGTGACACATTTGCTCCAAGATCAACGGTGGACACCTACTCCAACTCCAGACCCTTCGGGAGTTCTCGCCTTGCCTTATCCTAATTCCTCTGGAGTGTTATACCTCTGGACCTCCGTATGTTCTCATACACGACCCTTTCAAATCAACATTGGAGATGGACTTCATTTCTTGAGAGCTTCAAGAGTCCCCTATGCTCCACAATTATGTTCTTCTGGATAGTTGAACCTCCGGACTATTCCTAATCTATTGACACGGGTCCTTTGGAAATGGACGAACCATATTCACTTCGTCTTCGCACGACTTTGGGACTCCGCTTTTCCTCTACACGCAAGTATGAAAAATATTTGTACTTTTGAAGTATGAATAATTCTCAAGGTTAAACCTAGGACAACTTACCTAGATCTGACGGTAGTCGATCCACATGGTCAAATCCAATGGTTGGGATCTGTTCTCCTTCATGCATTCTCCCCTTTTATTCTGGACTATGATTTGACTGTCCAGATTTCTTATGACAGGTAATCCAATGATAGTTGTAGCTCCTCCTTTGCTGACTGCACTTTCCTTTCAATAAAGGAATTTCCAATCAACTTTGAATGCTCGGCCTTTTCTCGCACTGCACCTCCTGGTCTTGAAATGATTTAAAACATCAAAGGAGCTCTGCACTTTGAATGTTTCTCTCTTGCAGGGTTGTCTGTTGGCCTCTGCTTTCATTATTGGGAAAGTGTTACTCCTCCTAAGCTTTGGTCTTTTAAATAAGTCCACTTGTGATCACCTTGCACTTCCTTCATAGTCAAGGACTCAGACTATCTCTGCCTTCTGCACTCCTTATGTAGTCCTTTCTCTGCACAATAGCACTAACTCTCTTGATATTTGAACTTGCTCAACTTTTCTAAGGGTCTCAACACTTCTTTGCCCTTCATGAATCCTTCTTCCCTGCTGCAAGTTTAGATTCTCTTCCTCCTGAGCTTATGTCACTGTGAATACTTAGCCTCTGGTGCACTCTTTTCACTTCATCGACTCAACTCCTCAACACTTTTATCAGTGTTGGCCCAGTGCACCCCTAGCACGGGACTTCTTCAGGCTTAGATCTCCTCTAAGAGACTATTCACTCTCATCACCAGTTCTTGAATGACTCAAATTGTTTCTCCTAAACAAATGAGTTCAAAAATAATTATGCCTACACCCTCTTTGCATGGATTCGTGCACTCCTTGCACCTACTTCCTGAAACCTGAACTCTGTAAGTTCACTTGCACACTCCTTATGTTATCTGTGCAGAATTGCACCACTCCTCCTAAGATTTACCTTCTCGTATGCCCTCCTAGAAACCTTTTCACATAACTCAAGTCAAATTCCTCATGCACTCCTTGCATAGTCCTCAAAGTATTAAATAAATCTGGTAAATATTCTTCAAAGTGTTCAACAACTTTGATCGGCCTTCCCTGACACTACTCCTTCTGAGCTTCATAATGGTTCTGGTGTGCCCACCTGGCACACTCTTTCTGAACTCACAACAGATTTCAAGTGCACTCCTTGCACTGGCTTCACATATTTTTCAATACTCTGTTGTGCACTCCTTGCACAAGCCTAAGAGCCCATAACTACTCAGAAATCCACAAATAGGAAATTCTATCTAATTCCTGCAAAGGGAATATACATGCATCTAAAAACATACATAAATAAACACAGAGAACATTCAGAAAATAACCATTCATCACACATAAGAACAAAGAAACCTCATATGCAGGAAAAACTGCTTTGTATTATATCTAAATGATTTTGTACAAATATTTACAAAGGTTGAATTGCAACATAATCTTCATCACTTTTTATCCTCTCTTGAGCTCTCTCTATATGTCATCAACCAACTCATTCTTACTAATACTAATGGATTTTGAAACAAGATATTTTTACAAAAGAGGGGCTCCTCGAGCCTTCCCTGCAGTTACCTACTAGTATTGAATTGCATTCAATTACAATCAATGGGCATCTAGTCCGAACTAAGTCTAAACCCATATACATATCAACCATTAAAGGTGAATTCACATGCAACCTGTACAAAGGCACATAGCTTGTCTTTCCTTGGGCCTTACAGCATTTAATACATTTTATTACATCAAAAAAAAAAAATTTAGGCGCAAAATGAGAGGACTGGTGCCTCTCTTTGCTTGGAATCTGTTCCTCCAAGTGTGTTGATGTTTAGCTTGTTGGTGCTTTATGAGGTGGAACGATGCTTCTACATCATACTCCCTCACTGAAAATATCATGAGCTCATGCTCATGGCTCCCCTGCTACTGAGGTTTAGATACTCCAGGATCCCATATTTGAATTTGGAGTTGTCCATGTGCTCCTCTTCCATGATGTTTTTGTTGCTTTCCTATTGCTTCTGCAGTTTCTCCTATGATTAGCTTCTCCCTGTTGTTGGCTTCCTTCTCTATTGACTTCAACATCAGATTCATCATCTCTTGAATCTTCTTGTCCAGCTGGTCCACTAGTTGGCTCCTCTTTTGCAGTCTGCCCTGTTGCATCTCCTCTTCATCATCCAATTCCAACTTAATCTGTTGGATGCACTGGCTCTGCACCATTACCCTTTCTTCTAGGGCATCCAATTATTCACACAAATCAATGGGAATATTATCGTGATATCCCATGTTGATTTCATCTCCTCGGGAATTATCTTGTCAATCCACTGCAGATTCCATCTCTACATCAATTTAACTAAGCTACTTCTCATATATCTCCTCGAACATTTTTATTTCTGTCAGAGTATCCAAATCCTCATACATCTCAAAAAAAATACATGTTGTCTAATGTTCTCTCCTCTTCCATAGGATCAATTTATGCAGTTATATCCTGTTCATCTCCATGGCTAAAAAAATTTGAGCAATTTTGTTGAATTCTCTTCTTCTTCTTCCATCTCCTGGGAATATTTCAATGTCTCTCCTGCTCCTCCTTTATGACAGTATTGGATGGTTTTATTTCCTCTGTTGCACCTTCAACATGTGCACTGGACTCTACTGGGATGCTTGGAAAGAATATGTTAATTCCTCCAATTATCAAAATGTACCTTTGATCTTGCTCCTTTGTCAGCACTGATTGATGATCTGAACTCTCCTCTG
The DNA here is from genome assembly GCA_000966675.3 of Picea glauca. Classification (NCBI taxonomy): domain Eukaryota; kingdom Viridiplantae; phylum Streptophyta; class Pinopsida; order Pinales; family Pinaceae; genus Picea; species Picea glauca. The sequence goes on along the minus strand of JZKD02S0444266.1, from coordinate 707 downwards.
AGTTCATGAGACTCTCATAACGTCTCATCTCCTTCTCCTTGCCCAATTGGAAATTGGAGTTTTCTGACCTGCCCTCCTAGCAGTCTATGATATCGTCAATCAATCTCTCATTCCCCACCTGGAAATCTATGATATCTTCCATCGATCTCTTCTCATTGCCCATCTGGAAATATGAACTTACACTTCTTCCCTCCTAGTAGTCTATGAGATATCAAATTGATCTCATCCCATTTCCCTCTTGGAAATATGCATTTCCACCTCTTCCCACCTAGAAATTTATGATATCTTCAGCTGATCTCATCTCTTCCTCCTCACTAAGGTTTTCTCCAACTTATGGCTCACAAATGTAAACCATCTCCTCCTCTATGGCACTAAGGGTTTCAACATGCCTTAGCCACCTCCTCAAATTCTTCTTCTTCCTTCTAGAAATCAGTTGTTGGATAGGCCACTTTACTTTTCTCTTCAAGAGCCATTCATACCTCCAGCCTCCTTGTGCTTCATTCTGCATCTTCAACATAAATCTTTTGAGCTATGCTCTAATTTTCTCGAGCTCTTTATCCTTCTGCTCTTTGCTCACCTATTGGTGGCCTCCTTGATATTTATTCTTATGGACTTCAGTATCCATCTTTCACATCTCCCTTCAACAACACAACTGGTTCTTCTCCTTCATCCCACCTGGTTGTCTACCTTTATTACTCTGCAACTGT